>JAKUCM010003917.1:0-31671 GCA_023374145.1 Lepidium sativum | reverse complement strand
CATATATGAGATTTTAAATAATGTTTTGAAATTTTTTAAAAACTATTAGGTATTTTTTGAATAAATAATTATATTTCGGATATGAAATATTTAAATATATTGAAACCAAAAAGAATTGTCTAATTTATATACCCGATCCCAATAGGATTTAATACGGCAACCTAACCAAATTGTATTTAAATTTAAAATAAATATAAAATATATGACTTAAATCGATCTAGAATCGAGGGTACTTGAACCGATATATATGATTTATAAATAAGTATAAAACTTTTATACTCGAAAGACTTCAAATAGATTTTACTAAGAACCGATTCGAGTAACCTAATCGCTAGAAAATAACAAATCTAATGGTTTTGGGTGCAACATATATGTTATAACAAACTTAACGTTGCCATAATAGTCGCGAGAAATAATTACGATAACACTAATGATCTGTCATAACAACGACAACAACAACAAAAAGCTGTCTATTTTTCATTAAATTTTTTTCCTCTTTTCACACTTATCAGACCTTTTTAATTTCTCTGATTTCTTAAAAACTTAAACTCGGACATCAAATTCACAAATTTCATCTCTCTATATATACCAGACTAAGTTTTAACATTTCTCTGAGAAACTGCAAAAGCCTCGGAGCCACAAAAACCAAATTTCGTCGGAAAAAAACATGCCGACGAATAACACACTGTTGTTGACCATCTTTCTAATCTTCCTTGGTTTATTCCGGTTTGCTTCATTTCCCGGTTTAGAAGCAGCCACCGTAAAATCAGCTTCGGTTCCTGGTCTTTACGTGTTCGGAGATTCGTTGGTTGATGTCGGAAACAATAACTACTTAGCAGTTTCCATCTCCAAAGCTAATTATCCTCATAACGGCGTCGATTTCCCCAACCATAAACCCACCGGAAGATTCTGTAACGGCAAAAACGCCGCCGATGCTATCGGTTAGTTCTTATTTTATATAATTAGTTCTCCAGTTTCATTTTTAAAAGTTTGGTATGTTTGTGTTATGTTATGTCAAGCTACGATTGGTTTGATTAAGATAGCGTTACGTGTTGGCCACTGAAATTATTAACATATTCACTCATAATTATAAAAATGAATGGTCTGGTGTTGATAATATAAAGAGTTAAAAAGGAAATACTTAGAAATTACACTATTTTTACAGTTTCTTCTTTTTATCTATTTTTGGTTAATTAGCTGCAAAGTCATAAAAAGAAAACACAGCTAATTGTAAAGATTTAGTTGTCAACATCAAAATTGGTTACTATGACATTTCGAATTCTGGATTACTTTTAATTTGGGTGTTTTAATGATTGATTAGCTGAGAAATTTGGATTAGCATTAGCACCTCCATATCTATCATTGAGACTGCCATTCAAAGACAACGAGAGGAAATCAGCGGCTCTGTTAGGTGTCAATTTCGCTTCAGGCGGAGCCGGAATCTTCAACGGTTCCGACCACAATCTTGTAAGTTTTTATATCGAATTTAAAGATATTCCCTTTTCAAGATTTATGAGTTTTTATATTATTAAAATTGTGGAAGGAATGAAATAGAGAATTGATTCCATGGTGAACCCTACATTGCATGGAAACATGCGTGGAACCTAAACACGGAAACAAAAGGTTTTAGGAAACAAATAAGTGTTGGATATATATATATATATATATATATATGCACATAATAAGATATTATGAAATATCAACTATTTAAATTATATTAAATCAATTTCAACTAGAAAACAAGTACTTTATTTCGGTCTGACTTTTGAACAGTTGTAATTCTATCTTTATTTACGTTACTGGTCTAATCGATTGAGAAAAAAAAAAGAAAATATTTTCACATCAATTATATAATTATATTTTAATATTTGCTACAATAAGTCAACAATCTAATATGTTCGAAAGTTTATATTATTTATTTATACGTTTTCAGAAAAAAAATTATAAGTTTTGATGCATTTTCAATACATAATCGAATGTTTCCATTAATTTTTTTAGGAATCATGTATGTAGAAGAAAAAGATATACCTATTAATAATTAAAATAATTGAAGTAAGCATAAGATAAATTCAGAAAAAGTAGAAAAGAATATCCGAAAATGCGATGAGCCTGCATGAAAGACGCTGTACCGTGGGATCTCAGTCTGACTCTCTCCCAAGTCAGCTATTTATTCTGAGCTGATTTGTTTTTGTTGGTTAATGATTTTGATTATACTGTTTCAGAGGCAAGCTATTCCTTTATCGATCCAAGTGAACAATTGGTTCAATATCCACAAAGACATCACGACTCAGCTACAACCATCCGAAGCTCAAGATCACCTCTCAAAGTCTCTATTCACTGTGGTTGTAGGCAGTAACGATATTTTCGACTACTACGGGTCCTCCAAACTCCGACAGCAAATAGAACCTCAACAATATACACAGGCAATGGCTGACAATCTCAAAGAACAATTAGAGGTACATTTACTTGATTACAAACTTCAAGTGTTGTCTACCTATATGTGTGTCTATATATTTAGAAATTGATTAGATTATTGTGATTTAAAACAGAGAATTCACGCAACCGGAGCTCGTAGATTCCTTTTTCTCGGGGTCGCCCAGATCGGTTGTACACCGTCAAAACGATTGAAGAACTCGACGATCTATGAATGTGACGAAGAGACAAACATGTGGTGCTCTATGTACAATGCAAAACTAGTTAAGATGCTGCAGGAACTTAAACAAGAGTTACAAGGCGCAATGACTTACACTTACTTTGATAACTATAATTCCTTAGGTGACATTATCTCTAACCCTGCTCGATACGGTACGTTTCTGAATTGTATTCTGTTTTCAAATTGTTGTTATTGAAATCATTCAAACAATAACGAAACATGATTACGGACTGAATTCAGGTTTTGATGAGGTGAAATCAGCATGTTGTGGAAATGGCAAAGATTTAAACGCAGACTCGCCTTGTCTTCCCTTAGCAAAGTTATGTACAGACAGAACCAAATATGTCTTCTGGGATCGATATGGTCATCCTACTGAAGCTGCGGCTCGGATCTTCGTCGATCTTATGTTCAGTGATGATTCACATTACTCATCTCCTTTAACTCTCACTCAGTTGGTCTCATCATGATCATATAAACACAATTTCGTGTTTTTTTTTTGTTCGAAAAGAGTATATGATCAAGTAGACAAATGCCATTCGAACACTTGATTTGTGTAATCAAGTATATGTACTAAATTTGTTAGCAATGAAATATATATTCTTATTTATTTACCATACCACAAAAAGAAGCTGTCTATTTCCTCTTTTCACATATATCATCAGTCTTTTATTTTCTAATTTTGTAAACTCTTTTTAACGTTTGAACGTTAGATTCACAAATCTCTTCGTTCTATACAAACCACACTTAAAGTTTTAACATCTTCCTTTGAAACTCCAAAAGCCTCGGAAACATACAAAGACCAAATATAAATAGTTTCGTCGGAAAAATAAATAAAAACCATTAAAAATGCCGAAGAACAACAGAACGTTTTTCACCATCTGTCTCCTCTTCCTCCGGTTTGATTTGTTTTCCGGTCAAGGTGTAGCCACCGAGAAATTACCTATGGTCCCTGGAATGTACGTGTTCGGAGATTCGTTGGTTGATGCCGGAAACAATAATTTCTTAACAGTTTCCGTAGCCAAAGCTAATTATCCTCATAACGGTATCGATTTTCCGGACAAGAAACCCACCGGAAGATTCTCTAATGGAAAAACCGCCTCCGATTTTATGGGTCAGCTTTTATTTTCCGGTTTAAATTGTTTTGGTGTGATAATGAAATTTGGTAGTCACTCACAATTATAAAAGGAATTGTCAAATGATGAAAATACAAGTATTAAAAAGGAAATAATTACAAATCAAGCTAAAGATATATATTTTTTTTATGGTTGATTAGCTGAAAAATTTGGATTACCATTACCACCTCCATATATGTCATTGACACGGCTATTCAAAGAAGAAGAGAGAAAATCAGCTGCTCTGTTAGGTGTAAATTTTGCTTCCGCCTCCGCCGGAATCTTCAACAGTTCCGACATCAAACTTGTAAGTTTATATATACATACATACTAATATACAAAATAATTTAATATAAAATTTATATTTTTATTAATTGTATAAAGAATAAATTAAAAAATTGATGCCACGGTAAACTTCAACTTTTCTTCTATATTATAAGAAAAACCAAGGTAGCCTATTTTTTCTTGATTTATTTTAATTTTTTAATTTAATACATTTAAACCACTAATTTTTCTTCATTAGAAACCATATTTAAACGTTTTTTATATTAAAGTAGAGAAGTATTGGTGCTCTCACATTTGTTTACTGTTTTTTTTTACTTAATATATTTGCTTTTTCTTACTTTTTAATTTGATTGGCCATAAATTAATGACTAAAAATTTTAAATAATAAATTGATTAGAAAAATAAACATAACTTTTGTTCGTGCATGGGAAATAGTATCACGTAGTTCTTCGTTATCATCAAAGCATAATACATAGTAGTAATTATTTATATACAGTAGACAAATTTAATAATAACACAAAAAATGAAAATGCGGTGAGCGTGGATCGAACACGCGACCTTCAGATCTTCAGTCTGACGCTCTCCCAACTGAGCTATCCCCGCTTCGTGATTAATTTTCACTAAATACTTTATTTATACATTTGATTCAGAGACAAGCTATTCCTTTGTCGATACAAGTGGACAATTGGCTAACTATCCACAAAGACATCACGAGTCAGCTACAACCAGCCGTAGCACAAGCTCGCCTTTCTAAGTCTCTCTTCACTTTTGCTTTTGGCAGTAACGATATTTTCGACTACTATAATTCCCTCGAACTCAGAAATCAAACCACTCCTCAAAATTTAACACAAACAATGTCTGATAAATACAAAGAGCAATTGAAGGTAAACACACTAAACCAACTAGTATTATCAAGAAAATTGTGCTATATATAGACTTATTTGGTTAACCATGAATGAACAGAGAGTTCACGAAACCGGAGCACGTAGATTCCATTTTGTTGGGCTTGCTCAGATTGGTTGTACACCGTCAAAAAGAATAAAGAACTCCACGTTCCATGAATGTGATGAAGAGACAAACATGTGGTGCTCTATGTTCAATGAAAAACTAATTAAGATGTTACGACAACTTCAACAAGAGTTACGAGGCTCAATGATTTACTCTTACTTTGATAACTATTCGTCTTTACGTGACATTATCTCCAATCCTGCTCCTTACGGTACGTTCTGAAATATTCCATGTTTTGTGTTTTCAATATTTGGGTTCTATATTCTCTATTGGAGACTACATCGTGTGGCATCAGGGGCGTTCACATGGCTCTCTCTGGCCCCGTGATTAAAATCTCATGGACCCGTTGAACCAACCGGAAGAAAAGTTTATGCATGGTCCGAAGTCCCTGGTGTTTATTGTGCTTCCGTCGAACTGGATTACCCTATTTATCAAAAAAAAACAAAAAACCTTTAAGTTATCATCACGATTGAAAACTAGGGATAGTGACCACAATTGGTATATTTTATTGTGATTTTCAGGTTTTAGTGACGTGAAATCAGCGTGTTGTGGAAAAGGCCAAATATTAAACGCGGACGTGCCTTGTTATCGCCTAGCAGATTTATGTACAGACAGAACCAAATATATCTGGTGGGATCGATTCGGTCATCCTACAGAAGCTGCTTCTCGTACCTTCGTCAATCTTATGTTAACTAAAGATAAACATTACTCATCTCCTTTAACTCTCACTCAGTTGGTCACGTCATGATGATTACAAATACGTCTTCGTGTTTTTGTTCTTGTTGTTGGAAAGAGTACATAATCATGTAGACAAATGCCATTTAGAAGCTTATAGTATGTATATAGGACAGTTTTAAGCTTTTGATGGTCTTCCCGGTAAAATTAAAAAAAAAAATTGTAAAGTAAAAATATACTTGATTGAAACAAAAGTAAGTTTCTTGACAAACGCTCCCCTTGTTCGGGCTTAGAAACCTATTTTTCATTTAGAGTCTCATCTTAAGGAAAAGAGCTTTTTGTACCTTTTCTCCTCCTGCGAACTCACTGTTCTTCCGCCGTCAACTCACGTCTCTAGGTTTTCGATTTGCATAATTTCTCGAAATACTGAGTTTCCAATGTCTGCTGCCATGGATAAAGCTCTCCTTGCTATGTCTCTCGAGGAGGATAAAGATACTCCTTTTGAAGTCCCAAATCTCCCTAAATACAGCTCAAGCCAAAAGAACACTTTCAGTCTAATAGGCCGAATCCTAAACCCGCCTAAACAAAATGTATCAAGTCTGTTACTTGATGTGCCTAGAAAATGGTAGAAGACTGAGCGAGTCAGAGATCTGGCTCTCTCAAAAGAAAAATTCCAATTTTTCTTCAAAACAGAACAAGATCTTGAAGAAATTATTGACAAGGGCTTCCAGACTTACAATGGATGGGCGATTGTGATGGAACGTTGGTTACCCTCCCCAGAACCGGATTCACTTCAGTTCGTCTACATTTGGGTCCAAATCTGCCATATCCTTATCATTTATTATACAACTGCGGCTATAACTCTCTTAGGTGAACTGGTTAGACAGGTTGTTGAGGTTCTCTTCGATGAAGAGAAAACCCAGAACAAAGATTATGTTAGAGTAAAGATTAGGCTTGATATTTCGAAACCTCTACGGAAATCGAAACTAATCAAACTTCCAGATGGAACCTTTTTTTTTTTTTTTTTTTTTTTTTTTTTTTTTTTTTTTTTTTTTTTTTTTTTTTTTTTTTTTTTTTTTTTTAAAGATCTTTGCCCTTTTCAAATCAAGAAACGCCAAGACTCAACCATTGATAAGCGGCTAGGAAGCCGGTTAAAGAGCTAGTCATAAAAGAAAATGACCCGTTATTCAGGACCATATCGGAAGAGCAAGCTGGAATTCACCCAATCCTAGGCAGACCAAAAATATCTCCAGAGGTTTTGGAAAGAATGAGGCAATACCTGATAGTTTCTCATGGAGAAGAAAGAAAAACTAGAGAGCTCAGGGTGAAGAATTCGATTGTTGATGCTGAAAAAGATCCTTTGCTACAAAAATTGCTTCTCAGACTTGAGCCTCCTCCGGTAGTCTCTGCGGATTTGAACAAAGGAAAAGGTATAGTCTTTGGATATGACTCTGCAGACTCCTCCGAAGCAGGTGTGGGAAGTCATAATCTTAGGAATCCAATGCCTATGGAAATTGGGGCTGGGAAATTATTGGCTGAATCTATGAAAGCTGCAAATAGACATATGTCCAAACACTCTTTTGGAGAATGTTATGTTACAAAGGATTATGTAAACTTCCAACATGGCGTGTCGGCAGCTGCAGGTACTGTATCTTTATACAATGCTTCTCAGCTCCAGCCCGCTACAGACTCTTCAATGTCTTGAAATTCACTCTCTCTGGCGATTTCTTCCTTTCCAACGGTATACACAGGCACATCTAATGCGTCTGTGTCCGGGAAAGTGAAGAAACGGGCATCACAACGGAGGAGGCCATATGTTAAGAAAAGAAACCCATGTTCACAACTACTATCACCAAAACAACCTGTGATACTCAGATTAACAGATCCTTCTTCTATGGCTGACGGAAAAAGGAAAATCATCGACGGATCCAGCCAACAAAAACAGGAAGTCAAGCGACAAAACCAAAGGATGATCCCCGACCTGGGATTTCCCCTAGATTAATGAGCTTCCTGATATGGACCTGTCAGGGATTGGGGTGGCTTCTAACTTGAAAGTTCTACGTCTCATGGAGATGCGTAAGAAACACTTCCCGGAGATGTTGTTCTTAATGGAGACGATGAATACTAGGAACATAACTGTAGATATTAAAGTATGGCTGGGTTACGATCATGTATATACGGTGGATCCAATCGGCAAGTGTGGCGGCCTTGCTCTGTTTTGGAAAATTAACCTAGCGTTGGACTTTTTGTTTGTGAATAAAAATCTAATTGATCTTCATGTAAAGTTTGGTCCTGAATCTTTTTTCCTGACTTTGGTGTATGGGAACCCTATGGTTAAATTACGGTACTGAGTGTGGGAAAAATTGGCCAGAATAAATGCCAATAGAGATGGTAGTTGGGCATTGATGGGGGATTTCAACGAGATCCTACATAATGGTGAGAAAATGGGTGGACCCTGTAGGCCACAAGCCTTTTTTGTGGACTTTTCCACCCTACTTTTGGGCTGCAACATGACTGAATTTGTTGGGTTTGGTAACAGATTTATGTGGGGTGGGCGCAAATTTGATTCTTGGATTCAATGCAAACTTGACAGGGGCTTTTTGAATGAAGACTGGACGCGGCGATTCTCGGGAACCAATCATAAGTTTCCTCAGAAGAAAGGATCTGATCATAGGCCGGTGCTGATTAGTCTTTTCTCCTCTCAAGCCTCATACATAGGTTGCTTCATATTTGATAAGAGACTTTTGAATAAAGCTTTGGTAAAAGAAGCTATTGCAGCAGCATGAACAAAATCATAATCTGCAAGCATGTTATCCCGACTCAGATGTTGTGCGTTAAATGAGTGGAAAGGGTCAAATAATACCAACTCCTTGAAGAAGATATACATTATTCAGAAGGATATAGAACAGGTACGCGCACAATCTAGTCCATCTTTTGACCATATAAGATACCTACAGTGTGAGCTTGTGAAAGCTCACAAGAAGGAAGAAAGCTACTGGAAACAAAAGAATCGTGAGCAGTGGTTGCGGGAGGGAGACAAAAATACAAGATATTTCCACTCTTCAGTGAAATTTGATAGATCAAGGCATTCATTACATAAGCTGGTGGACAATTCTGGCAGAGTATATATGTCCGATGCGTCAATCGGTACACATGCTGCCGAATATTTCCAAGAACTTTTCACTTCTGTCACGGATGTACCATTGGACGCCTTTTTCCAAGATTTCCCAATTCGAATCACATATCAGATGAACCAAAGACTTACGGCTCAGGTAACAAAAGAAGAGGTGAAATTGCGGTTTTTTCAATTAAACCATCTAGTGCTCCTGGTGCAGATGGTATGTTTGCTCTGTTTTTTAGAAGTATTGGGAGACAATAGGTCTGGTGTTCACATCCGAGGTGCTACACTTCTTCTCTTCAGGCTCTTTTGATTGAGAATGGAATTTCACCCAACTGTGTCTTATTCCTAAGACAAAAACAGGCACACAAGATGAAGGATCTAAGGCCGATTAGTCTATGCTCAGTCATGTACAAGGTAATAGCTAAGATCTTGGTATCACGTCTACAACCTTGGCTAAGTGGTATTGTTTCCCCATCTCAGTCGGCCTTTGTATCGGAGAGAAGTATCTCGGACAACATCTTTATTGCGCACGAGATAATACATGGTTTACAATCTCACAATAAGATCAATAAGGATTTCATAGCAGTCAAGACGGATATGTCAAAAGCTTTTGATAGGATTGAATGGAACTACTTTTTCACTTTTCTCAAAGCTTTGGGCTTTATTGAACAATGGATTCATTGGATCTTAGTTTGTGTATCCACTGTCACATACACGGTGTTGATAAATGGCCAACCTTTCGGCATAATCAAACCTCAGAGGGGTCTACGGCAAGGTTATCCGCTTTTGCCATTCCTCTTCGTCTATGTGCGGAAGGTTTGACGCACCAATTGAACAAAGCAGCAGCAACCTCGGTTCTAAGGGGTATCTCCTTTCATCCTTCCGATCCTTCAATCAATCACCTGTTTTACGCCGATGACAGCATCTTCATATGCCAAGCAAAATAGTCTGAAGCCTCATCCCTGCTACAGGTGCTGACAAGGTATGCTGATGTTTCAGGTCAACTTATAAACTATGACAAATCAGCCATTACATTTGGTTCAAAGGTTGACACAACAATGAAGACAAAATTAAAATCGATCCTTGGAATACAAAAGGAAGGAGGCACAGGCAATTATCTGGGGATGCCACAGTGTTTTAGCAACAACAAAATCAAGATGTTGGCCTTCTTACAGGAAAATTAACAAATAAACTCTCCGGCTGGTTTTATCTCCCTTTCACAAGGCGGTAAATAAACTCTTCTCAAATATGTTGCTTTAGCACTCCCTGTTTACGCCATGAGCTGCTTCAGAATGCCAAAGAGTACATGCAAAGCTCTCGCATCAGCATGTCAACATTCTGGTGGAACTCTCTAGAAGGTACCAATAAGATTCATTGGGTGGCATGGGATAAGATTTGTGAGCCTAAAGATAAAGGGGGATTAGGTTTCAAGGACATTAGTCTTTTCAATCAATCCCTCTTGGCAAAACAAGCTTGGAAGCTGCTGCACAACCCAAACAGCCTTCTTTCCAGGTTTATAAAAAATATCTATTACCCGAACTCCGATTTTCTATCTGCAACGCGCGGTAGAGCCTCTTCCTTCGCTTGGAAAAGCATACTCTTTGGCAAGGATTTACTAGAATTGGGTCTGCAACAAAAAAATAAGCAATGGAGAATCTACGGCGGTTTGGCTCACTAAGTGGATTGAAGATGAAGATGTCCTGAGAGCTCCCTAGCGTAAGAATAGAACTTTTGATGTGAACTTGAAAGTGAGTGACTTGATTGATCCTCACTCCAATTCTTGAATTGAGGAGAAATTGCAGAGGAATTTCTTACCAAAAGACATAAGATTCATCAGAACCATCAAGCCATGACAGACTATCAATGACTACCTCACATGGAGATACACGAAGAGTGGCGAATACACCTCAAAATCCGGTTACCGAGCAGCGACCACGGCAAGAGAGTTCAAAATCGCTTATGCCTCTATCACTCAGCCCTCTACAGACGGTATCAAATCACAACTTTGGAAGCTCCAGATCCCTCCGAAATTAAAAGTCTTCATCTGGAAATCTTTGAGTGATGCTCTACCGGTTTCATACATACTACATCGAAAGCATTTGATCAAGGAAGCACTATGCAGCACTTGTGGGAACAAAGGTGAATCTATCAATCACACGCTGTTTACATGCTCTTATGCGCATCAAATATGGGCTATTTCACTCTTCCATTCACCTCCCCTTGGCTTTCATGATCACTCTGTATTTTACAATATTCATTATATCATGATGTCAAAAGATCTTGGAAGATACCTAAAGCACATCACAAGTTTAGGTCCACGGATCCTATGGCTCTTATGGAAAAACAGAAACTCCTTTTTCTTTGAGGGTAAATTGCTTCCGCCTTTGGCAATAATCCAAAACATACGACAAGCCAGAGACAACTATGAACATGCACAACAAGCAATTAAGGATGAAGTTTCAGATCAACTTTCAACTCCACGAAACACACAACTTTGTCGGAAACCTCCTCCAGACAAATGAGTAAAGTGCAATATTGGCGTCTCTTGGAACAAATTGAACAATACTGCAGGTGCTGGTTGGTTATTAGCTAACAACAAAGGTCGCAGACTCTTACATGGTAGAAGCAGTTTCTCTAACGTTTTCACTAAAGACGAAGCCCATTATAAGAGTTGGATTTTGGCAATGGAAAGCATGGCTTCTCTTCAAATTAACAATGTCATTTTTGGTGTAGATAATCTTGTCTTGATTGGTGCTATCAAGCGGCCAAATGCTTGGCCTAATTTCAAGTCTCTATCTGAAGCTTTGCTTCAGGTGCTGAAGACAATTCCTTCTTGGAATATATTTTTGGAACACAGGAGAACTAAAAAAAAAGCTTTTCTGATGGCTAATAGTGTTCACTCTTTGGATCTTTGGTAATCTTATGTTGCAGTAAGCTTTCCACTTTGGCTCAAAAATTGTCTAGCTTTGATCTCTATTGAGCCCTCTCTGTAATTGCCGCTAGTTTGATTGGAACAGATCCCTTTTGATGTAACTTAACTTCAAGTTTATTATGTTCAATATTATCGACGAAAAAAAAAATATTGCAAAAAAACGTTTTGGACTTCTCTTTCCATAATTCGGAACCATTTTTCATAGGTTCCATAGAGTTGCATTTGTTATCTTTGCTTGTTGACGCGCTGTGGAATGCATACTAAATTTGTTAGCAATCTATATATAAAAAGTAAAACGTTATTAGAAATAAAATTTAAATTTAAACCATAATTTAAGCAAATGATTGATCTATTGTATACCAATACTTATTTAGTATTTATATTAAACCTAATATCACAAAAAAATATAATAAGAAAACCTATCTCTGATAATTTCTCTTATATAAAGCTATTAAAATCAATTTCTCTTATAAATCTTATATATTAAAGTGGCATACAATTTTAATTTGACGTGTTACAAACTCTAGAATAAATACTAACTTATGGTTCATAACTATTTTTAAAATATGTTTAAAGTGGGTTTGGTAATATAATTTTATATCTAATTGTTAAATTAATAAAAAATTATTAGAAAAAATTCTAAAAACTAAGGTGGGGTATTCAACCTTGTATTTTAATGGATTGCAAATCTAAAACGAAATCTAGTGTTATTCAATGATGTAGTGTGTAAAATACAAAAAAATCCAATATTATTGAAGGATGTAATCGGATGGTGTATTTCATAAGACAACAAAGTCACATGTTATTCAACAATTATATAGATCTTAATAGATTGGATTTTGATGGATATGACTAAAAAAATCACATCTCTTTTGTGGGATTCTGAAATCCAAAGCATTTTCTAAAAATAAATAAACACATGTTTCGTTCCATTTATAGAGTTCAAGGTACGACAAACGAATTTGTCATCAAATCCCCAATTTATTATGGGGTTGTGCTTTGGATGGATATGTTTATTGTTTGCTACAAATTCGGTTATTAATTTGGTTCCGACTCGGTTTTAGATTTGTTTTCAGATATATATATTTAGGTTCATTTCTGGTATTTTGTCGGGGTCGGTTCCTTTAATTATGTATTTTGGTTCTTTTGATTTAAGACTTATTTGGATTTTTTTTGGATATAATTTGGTTCGTTATAGGTCGAATTCGCGTCCGGTTTATATTTATATAAAAATTTAAACTTAAAAAAAAAAGTTAATAGAAAAATTCTAAAAAATAAGATTTGGTTCTTGATTTGAATCTCGTTCGAGTTCAGTTATCTGGGTATAGATTTAGAACTCATTTTGATATTTTTTGGGTCCAATTTCTCTAATTCATATCGATTTTAGTTTGGCTTTTGAGCCTCTAAAGTAACATCTCAAAAATAATATAGTAAAATATCAACACGAGTTTAATAACTTTAACGAACATGGTCTAAAAATAATCAAAACAATCAAATCATGCATTATAACGCGAGTATAATTCTTTGTTATAGATTTGTTATCAAATTAAATTTATTACATATATATAGAATATTTTTTAATATAATGACGTTGATTAATTTAATATTTACACAAGTATGGGACTTAGTGAAGATGAAAGTTTTTAGCGAGTCAAACATTTCGTTTGTAATGGTTAAATTACAAATAAATGAATGATGTTTTAGCTTTACTTTTTGTCTTAAAATATTTAAAATATTTGATGTTTTAAATTTTTAATACAAACATTTGATTTATTTTCCTAATTTAATCATAATTTTTATTCATATTAATTACACCATTAATTATACTATAGGGATATTTCAAGTAATTTCGTAAACTTTTTAATTGTTGTGCATTTATCTTAAACATCATCTATTATGAGACAAAAGTAGTATTTAACAAACACATTATTAAATTATTTTGAGTAACGGCAAATTATATTGGGCCACAAGTGGCCGGCCCAATAGCAAAATTCCTACATAATGTAGGCAGGGGATTCGATTCCTGGTTGTGCAAATGAGTTGTCTTATGTGGACTTACTACATGCCACTAGGCTAATAGCCATTTGCTACTCACTATATTGTCTTGAATCCACAAAATATAATTTCTCCCTCTTATTTTTTCTTATGAATCAATCATCTGATAATTCCAACTTACCATTGGCAACTAATAGAATTTTAGCCTCTCAAATTTTCATCAAATCATATGATAAAATCTCATTTCTCTTGATCTGATGAGAAAGTAGTCGAAGCTCTCAAACATATTTCAAGATTTTGCGATTTTGGGAAGACCATAGACCATAGTGCGATTTTTCATTTTTGCAGTTAAATTCCAGCCGAAAGTCGGATCACATAGTGTGATATATGTTTTAGTTATATTACTAGTTTTTTCATTAGTTAATTCACTGCAAGATTGTTTGTTGTTCTAGAAAAAGAACCATTCTGGAAAGGGATTTGTTTTTGGATGGATTTTTTTTCGTCTGAATTAAACTGTTGAAAAATATAATATGTGACAGATCCGTCTAGAAATTACGTCAGTTTTGGATGAAAATTTTTAGTTTGGATCTGAATGTTTTTTGACGGACCAAATGATCCGCAGCGAACATGAGAAATTGTAAGAAAATGGAATATCGTTCAAAATATTTAAAAAACTAATAAAAACAAATATTTTACATTACAAAATATTATAAATTAATACATTACAGTAATTTTACATAAATAGCAAAATATATGAAAAAATATAATAATGGAGAACATTATCTAGTAATAGTCAGACCAATATATACGCCAACATAAAGTATAGTTTTCTCTATACTTGGGTAAAGGTTAACTGATTCGGTTTTGATGTAAAGTTTCTCTGTTCCAATGGCCTATGTAATCAAGTAGTGTTGTATTGTTAAGAGAAGATTTGCATAAAATATACGTTAAAACAAAATTTGGTGATACAATACAATCAAAGATCAAAAACTCAAAATTTGTTCTTTGTTCATTCTTCATCTTGGTATGTAGACAAAAGAAGGTGAGGGTAAGAAATTTGTTTACATTATGAGGAAGATGAACCTAGACTAAAACGTGGTCAGGTTCATTTGAGCCGATGTTGGGTCTTGCTTGGCCCATAATCAAAAACGAGCCACAGTGAAACTTGGGCCGACGCTGTCCAATGACCCATTAAACAAATCAATTGCTTAATGGGCTGCTGGCTCGGCCCACAGCCCATGAAATCTGCGACTAAACCAACACACTCCACCTTTGTCGCTTCATTTCCTGCGCGTGCTAAACCTAGCCGCTTTGAGTTCTCTTTCGACTCTTCTTCTCATCTTCTTGTCTCTTCTTCTTTCTTTCTCTGTAACAAGTGATTTCGATGCTCTTAAAATTCCAGAGCTCAGCTATACTTCTTTTAAACACCATGTTCCTCCAGAGAAGCTCTAGAATGATGAAAAACCTCTGAAACTCTCCGGTGACGGCTCAACTTCCCGGTAAGCTTCTTCGCTTTTTAACTTTTCCTTGAACTTTCTGATACATGCAAGTGAAGATCTTGTCATTTCCTGACAGATTTGACGGTTCAGTTTTTTTTTTTCCTAACCCTTTTCCCTTTTCCTCTTTTCCGATGAACTCAACGATGAGACCACGGTGGATCTAACCCGAGCAACAAGAAACCGGTAAGTAAGAAACCTTTCTACTTCTTCCACATATCTCAGATTTACGAAGAAAGTAATAAGTTTTCTTCTTTTCCGCCATTGCTCTCTTAGATCAGACCAAAAAAAAAAAAATTTGCACTCTTGTTGATACAACTCTCGACCAACCACTTTCGCGACTGTTCATCTTCTTGCATGTAAGTCTTTGACCTTTCAGTTCCTTGTTCTTAATCCATATATTCATGCTCTCAAAACTATGAATTGCTTTACCTTTAGTTGGTGGTAGAAACTAACTCAAATTTTATTTCTTTCTGTTGAAGCTACGCAGGTTTCAACAGATTTGAGCTTTCCGTCTTTAGATCTACCAGACGGAAGCTCATGCAGCACCTCTTAGGCTTCTTCCATCCTCAAAGACTGCATGCAGCCTTTGAACTTCTCTGCAGGTATGACCTTCGTAAACATATCTGTTGGGTTGATAGATGTGTGGATTTTAGTGACCTTGACCCTTTTGTCTTCTGTCACTTCTCTGATATAGTTGTACTTTACCTGAATATGCTTTGTTCTCTCACTTCACATTATGTTCTTCGATAGGTAGATCGCACTTTGTGAATCACAGAATATTTCCATAGTTACTGTACATAGTTTCATTTCTTCGCATATTCCTTGTAACCACACTGTTTCTCTGCTAGCTTCTGATAGGGCTATGTACTCAGATTCTATTGTAGACAATGCCACCACTTTCTGTAGTCTTGATCTCCAACTTATTGTGTTGTTTCCTATTGTGAAAACATACCCTGAAATTGATCTTCGTTTGTCTAAGTCTGAAGCAAAATCTGCATCACAGTAGCCTTTAATTCTGAAATTTGCGTCTTTCTTGAATGTTAGGCTAGTCTTTGATGCTTCTGTTAGATATCGCATTATCCATTTAACTGTTAACCAGTGTGTTCTTCCTGGTTTTGACATGTATCGACTAACAATGTCAATGGAATAAGCGAGGTATGGACGAGACCTGACCATTGCATACATCAGGCTTCCTACTGCACTTGTATAAGGTATGTCCTCCATACCCTCTGTCTCAGTTTCTTCTTCACTTGTTGAGATGCTCTTTAGCTTGAATTGAACCCCAAGGGGTATAGAAACTGATCTGCTATCACTCATATTAAATGTGCTTAGGATTTGCTTAATGTAAATTTCTTGTGACAGCTTTATTGTGTTGTGCTTTCTATCTATGAAAATGTCCATACCTAGTATTCGCCTTGCTGGTCCTAGGTCTTTCATTTCGAACTGTTTGCAGAGAAGTTGCTTTAGAGTCACAATCTGCTGTTTCTGTGTTGATGCAATGAGCATATCATCTACATATAGGAGAAGATATACCATATCATCAAGTGTTTTTCCTTTGTAGTACACGCATGGATCATATTCACTCTTCTGAAAATGTTGTTTGCACATACACTCATTGAACTTTGCATTCCATTCTCTCGGTGACTGCTTAGTCCATATAGGGATCTCTTAAGTAAACAAACTTTTCCTTCATTGCCTTTTACCTCATAGTCTTCGGGTTGATTCATGTAGATTTCTTCTTGCAGTGTTCCATGTAAAAAAGCTGTTTTTACATCCATCTGCTCTAGTTCCATGTTCTAATTCGTAACTATAGATAAGAGTATCCTAATTGAAACATGTTTAACTACTGGTGCAAAAATATCATTATAATCTACTCATTCAACCTGAGCATAACCCTTAGCAATCAATCTGCTTTTAAATCTTGGTTTTTCAATTCCCGGCATGCCTGGTTTTAACTTGAATAGTCATCTGCATCCAATTACCCTATTATTTTGAGGTTTGTCGACTAGGATCCATGTGTTATTTCTGATAAGGGAATTCATTTCCTCATCAGCTGCTTTTCTCCATTTTTCTTTGTCTTTGCTCTGCATTGCTTATGTGTAGTTTTTAGGTTTTTCAAGTTCTATTTCCTCAGAACTTAATAGTGCAAAAGCAACTAGGTCTACTTCTTCAAACCTAGAGAGGTCTTATATCTTTTCTTTTCCTATCTCGAGCTAATATGTAGTCATCAAAACTAGTCTCTTCACTTTCTGAATTTCCAGAGTCTAAAAGACTCTCTTCTTCACTTATACCTTCTGAAACATACTCTGGACTTGCTCCACCTGACCCAGTAATACCCTTTAGATGATCTTCCTCACCCAATATTTCCTCTAGATTCACTCTGAAAGTTACCCTATTCTCGGATTTTCTTTCTTTGTTTCCTTGTTCAGCCTTAGGTTTCTGTTCTTCAGAAATAGAGTCCTTGTAGAGCTCATCTTCATTAAAGACCAAATCTCAGCTTATTACCAATTATCCTTCTTTGATTAGCCAAACCCTGTAGCCCTTAGTTTCTGTTTCATAGCCAATAAAAACTCATTTTACAGCTCTAGGACTTAGCTTGTCTTGAATAGTGTGAACGTATGCTATACACCTGAAACTTCTTAGGTGATTGTACTCAGGTTTAGATTTAGACCACACTTCCTCTGGCACATCAAAGTTAATTGATGCTGCTGGTGATCTGTTTATGATATAAACCTCTGTATTAGCTACCTCTGCCCAAAATTCCCCTCCTAAGCCAGATTCTGATAGCATGCTTCTCACTTTCTCCATGATTGTTCTATTCATCCTTTCTGATACCCCATTTTGCTGTGGAGTATACGCACAAGTTATGTGTCTTTTAATTCCTGCTTCTTTGCATAGGTCATCAAACTGTCTGTTACAGTATTTGAGTCCATTATCAGTCCTAAGACACTTGATTCTCTTTCATGTTTGGTTTTCTATCAGCATTTTTCATTCCTTGAACGCTTGAAATACATCACTCTTTCTTCTGAGAAACTGAATCCATACCTTCTTAGAGTAGTCATCAATAAAACTAATGAAATATTGACATCCTGAAATGCTAGGTGTAGTGTTCTGTGAGCCCCATCAATCCAAATGGATGTACTCTAAAGTACATTTTGTGGTATGTTTTCCCTTCTGAGAATTGAGTCTATGAGTCTTTCCCAATGCACATGCTTCACAAAATCCCATAGCTTTTACATCTCCTTTCTTTAGATGACCCTTTTTGACCAAAGTCTCCATTGATCTTTTTCCCATATGAGCTAATATGATGCCATCTAGTTGTCGTATCAATAGATTCTTTTGCCATGTTGACTTTTGTGCTTAGTACCTTTCCATCTAAGAAGTATAAACCATTCTGATATTTACCAGATAGGAATTTGTCACCATTTTTCTTGAAAAACTGAATGCTAAAATCCTTTCCTTGATAGTAACACCCTAGTTCTTCTAGTTGACCATAAGATATTAGGTTCCTACTCATTGCTGGTACATATCTCACATCATTTAAGGTAACTAAGTTACCTTCTTTATTCTCAATTATGATATTACCAACTCCTTTGACTGAGCAATATGAGTTATTTCCCATGTAGACTTTGTTTCCTTCAAATTCTACTAGGTCTGTGATTAGGTCTTTTCTAGGGGTTATATGGAAAGTACAGCCTGAATTCATTACCCATTCCTCAGTAGTTGCAATTAGACTTGCAGTGTGGGCTGAACTCTCTCAACCTGTTAGTACGAAATTTGCCGATTCCTTTCCTTTCCCATTCTTCTTTTGTGGACAATCATATTTCCAGTGATTTTCATCTCCGCATATCCAACATGTCCTGATTTCTTCACTGTTCTGTCTCGGCCTAGACTTAGACCTACCTTTGCTCTTTGATATGCTTATCTTCTTACCAGAACCCTTTACATTTCTCTTTTCTGTTCTGCATCTGCCATCAACAGTCAACCCTTCTGAATGTGTTTTCTTTCTGTTTAATAACCCCTTTTGCCATAGGTTTGATCTCATTCCATAGGCTCATGTTATTACATCATCCATGGTTAAAGTGTCTTTAGCATTTCCGAACTATAGAGTATGTGTAAGTGGATCATATTGAGGTGGTGGACTATTTAACAATGCTATTGCTTGATCCTCATCTTGAATGGTGACTTTTAAGCTTTCTAAGTCGCCAATTAGCTTTAGGAACACGTCAATATTTTCTTCAATAGATTTGTCTTCATCCATTCTGTATAATGAAAACTGTCTCTTTAGATATACTCTGTTAGCTTTAGTATTAGTCTGGTAATCTCTTTCTAGGGCTTTCCATTGCTTGAATGTTGTAGGTTCATTTATTATTTTCCTCAATATCGAGTTAGATAGGCATTGCCCGAGCAGGCTCCTTGCTCTTCGATCCTTTAGCTCCCATTGAGGATCCTTTGAAGTTGGCATGCCTATCTTGATCTCTTTTCCTGTTTCTTTGTCTGTCACAGATACTTCCTCCATAGGTCATACTTCTTCATGATCTTTCTCAAGAACTATGAGAAGACCATGAATCTCAAACTATCCCAGCATTCTATATTTCCATAATCCAAAATCTCCTTTACCATCAAATTTCTCCACCTCAAACTTTCATGTGATGACTTCCATGCTTGAAACTTTTGAGTGCTTTTGACAATTTTGTTGATTGTTTCTGGTTCCTTGATAAGCACGCAAATACTAACGCTTTGTGTAATTTCCTTGCAAGCAAATCACTACCATTGGCCTTCCAGTCTCCTCCACGTCTCCAAGAGAAGAAGATGAGGAACTACAACGATTCTTCTTCAAGTAAGTCTCTTTTCTTGTACCTTCTTTCTTGTCAATCTCCGAGCTTAATGATGTTTGATCTTTCTCTATCGCAGGCTCTGATACCACTTATTAAAGCATCGGCTCGAAATCATGGCTCAATTTCAATTGCGGATCAAATTGAGGTGATTGATTCGGATTTGAAGAATGAGATTATGTGAAAGAAAAGAGATTGAACGCGAGAGTTATAGATTTCCTCACTGAGAAATCAATGAGTACATCTCTCTTCGGATCTTAAATCCAGAATCCATTACTCTTTTATATCCTTATACTTGTTACAGAGCTTCTCTCTGTGTTACAATGGTGATTCGTAAGAAAGAAAATCGATTACAACATGCGGAAGATGAACCTAGACTAAAACGTGGTCATGTTCATTTGAGCCGATGTTGGGCCTTGCTAGGCCCAGAATCAAAAACGAGCCACAGTGAAACTTGGGCCGACACTGGCCAATGACCCATTAAGCAAATCAATTGCTTAATGGGCTGTTGGCTCGACCCACAGCCCATGAAATCTGCGACAAAACCAACAATATAGATTAACTACGAAACTGGCCTAATTCGTGTGAGGAAGTATTCTACTTGGTCACATTTAATAATTATGTTGATGCATCCTGCAATTGAGCAATGCTCAAGTTTATCAATTTTTTTCTCGGAAAAAGTTTTTTTTCTTGGTATGATAAAAAAATGACAAGTTTCAGAAGCTGTCATGTCAGGATGGGGTGATATGTCGTAACTTTGTTAGAGCACCTCCAACCACTAAAATACTCAAAATGAGTATCTAACCATTTTAATAATATTATTTAATTAAAAGATTTTGCACAATTAAATTTTAATTCTTTTAACAAAATTTGGACCAATTAAAACCCAACAACTAGCAAATGGGTTTCTTAAAATTTGTCGAAGAGTTCTTAGACCAACTCTATCCATAAGATCCCCAAATGGGGTTCTTAACATTTTTATATTACAATTAATCACTTAAGAACCTCTAATGAGGTTCTTAAGTTTTGTGGGGTTCCAATGGTAGAACCCAACACAAAGTTCTTAAAAAAATTTCAAGTATCTCATGAACAAAGTCATTACCTTGCATTTCTGTTTCCACATGCATGTTCTCTGCTTCCGGTTCTTGCAGATCCATCGACATATCTTTTTACAGCTATCTCTTCTCCATTATCAAGAACACCTTGGTCATAAATGAAACACACTTTAAGAGACTAACAAGTCTAACTAAAGATCATGACATAAGAATCAATCAATCTAATTACCTTATACATTGCACCAAATCCACCTTCTCCAAGATGATTGTTAGGAGAAAAGTCATTAGTTGCTAAGAGCATCTCCAGCAAGGAGATGCTTATGTTGGGTTTCTTAAAATTAAAATATTATTATTTTTTGTTTTAATTTATTTTTTATTTAAATTTTAAATTAAAAAAATGTAGTGTCCAATAGAAAGTTGACACGTGGCAAGAACCCATCTCTTAAAACTCTTATTTAAGAACCCCTCTCTCCTAAGTTTCTTAAAAATAATATTATTTTAATTATTTTATAATATTTTAAGTTTAAGAACCTCTCTAAGAACCCCTCAATGGAGGTGGTCTAATCTTATGGTATCGAAGTCAAGTTGCCATAGTTTTATATCTTTGATCTTATTGTCTTCGACATCTTTTCCTGATCCAAAAGCAATAAAACCCAAATTTAAAGCTCTCGAGCAAGTAAATTTCAACCTAAAGATTTCACTTTCAAACTAAAGGATTCACCTTCATGTCTCTGTTTTTCCTTTCTTCTGTTCCTTATTAATAAGATGTAGAGACAAACTACGATTACCGCAAAACCAACAACTGAACCAACAGTGGCGATGATAATCCTTGTTTTGTTTTCTCCTGCCAAATGATAAAAGATCAATTTCCTTCAAGTGTGAAATTGCTAATCATTTATATTTCGCCACCAATGGTAATCTTTGTTTTGTTTTGTTTTTACTTTTTTAGTAAAATGGATTACTCTGATTTTCTTACCTTGTGGTTCTGTTGTTGAGTCAGGCTCATACTCAGACTCGAGGCGAAGAATCTTAAGTTACTTTCAATCTGAAAATTACAGCTGGGACAAAACCATCTGATCCCAACTCTACCTTTAGTCGCATTCCTGAAACCATAAAGTAGACAGTCGTTGCAGTCTTTCTCAAAAAATCTGGTGTGCATTGTGTTGCAGCAAAGAATCTTCTGTAAGATGGAGTATCAGGACCATCTCCTTGAGCATACTTCCTCTTAGTCACCATGATCGTCTAACTCTCTGCTCACCTTTCAAGCAAGCCACTGTCAAAAACATATTTGTTTCTTTAATCAAATTCTTGCATCAACTCAAGCTGAGGGCGAGCCATCGATAAAGAGAGAGAGAGGGGAACCTTTAATTCTTCTGAGTTCTTTACAGAGGGTGATGAAGTCTTCCCACTTCATGTGATGCTTTCTTATGAAGTGAAGGATCTGCTCGGTTGTAAACACATACATGCTTTCTAGATATTCTCCATTGACGTTGTTTTCTTTGAAAATCTGGCGGTAACTGCCAAGGTTTATCTCCTCGAGCCAAGACCCAACATCCTGAAAGAATGAACAAAGCTTTTCATCTACAAGATGCTACATATTTTACAAACTAGCAAACTAAAAATCCATTGTAGCAACAAACAAAACTAATCAGCAACACGCAATCTCCAGCTTCTCCATATGAGTGGACTAACTCTATCTATCTCTTGCGGAACAAACCATTTTTGGTATCATGCACAGGTTTATTTGCAATTATCATCAAGTACTCTCCATCCAACGTTAACCCTTTTCAGGAGTTATTCTTCGCTTGAGAAGCAAATCAGCAAAGTGAGACATGCGAACATAACACTGTTATACCTGAGGTGAAACCATTTCCAAGTATATTTTATATCAACAAACACAAATCCAATGGAGTAAAGCAACGTCAAGTAACATTCTGAACTAAATGACAACTAGTGGTAGTTTAACATGTAAAGGCATAGGAACTCCGAGATTAGTTGATGTAAATTGCAATCAAAGATTACACCATTAATGATGACAAGAGTAATCCAAGAGAGCAAAACACAAAAAAACATGTCCCAGTTCTTAAGAATCAATTGGATCCAATAAGAGCAACAACCCATAGGCAAAATAGGGTGATACCTGAAAACGATCAAATCAACGTACCTATATCGTTGGAGAGAAGAAACCCCAACAATATCGATGAAGATTCTCGGCCAATTAACGATTTTGGTGAGTCCATGCGACTAAATTAAAGGTGATGGTTCCGATGATGAAGAAGAGGAAGAGAAGAGGAAGAAAAGAGGAAGAGAGAAGAGGAAGAGAAGGTGTCGACGAAATCGACAATGAATCGCCGAAATCGCTGCAGAGAAGAGAGAAGAGGAAGAAGAGAGGAAACACGATCGAATGAGAGAATGGGTCGCGACCCTTCTCTTTTTTTTGGTCAACACGCCTGGACCACTCGTTTCGTGACACGTAGGGGTTCTTAACATTTTCTAAAAACCCTTGTTTAAGAACCGGTTCTTAAGCTACATTCACGTTTTTAATTAATTTTTAAAAAAAATTGGTTAAGAGACTCCTAAGAGTCTCCCAATGCAGCTGCTTTTAGACCGTGTGCATTGGTGTTACTCTCAAGGGTCTCTTAAAAAAAAAAAAAAAAAAAAATTTTTTGAAAAACGGAACCAATACGGGTTCGCCACGTGGCGAACCCGTCTCTTGCATCCTCTATTTAAGAGACGGGTTCGCCACGTGGCGAACCCGTATTGGTTCCGTTTTTTTAAAAAAAAAATTTTTTTTTTAAGAGATCATTGAAGATTTCTCTATTGATCATGCTCTTAAAACTCTTAAATAAGAAACTCATTTTATCATCTCTCATAATTTTCTAAATTTTTTTATTTTTTAAATTACTAAAATCTCCTCTTAAAAAACTTTAATGGAGGTGGTCTAGACTTGATATATCTTTCAATGTAATTCAAAAAATTTAATGTAATCGAATAATTCAATGTCATTATGGAGTCCCGTCACTATAAGTATCATAAATGATTCTAAAACTAATTAAATATAAAAAAAAAAAAAAAAACACAAAATAATGCGGTGAGCGTGGATCGAACACGCGACCTTCAGATCTTCAGTCTGACGCTCTCCCAACTGAGCTATCCCCGCGTTTTGTTTTTATATGTGGTTTAAATATGATCAATTTAGCACTTTAAAAAGTACCTTAATAAGAATAACAGAAGCTTATTGAAATCTTGTTACAAGTTTAATTGCGTATATACCTAATCATATTATTGGGATATGTTGATAGATATTGATTCGCTTATGAAATCTTACATGATATCCACGATTATAAGACCATCTTGTTGGGATATCCAAAACCGAAATATACTCTCTATTTCAGTTTGGTTTAAATTTGGCTATTCAATTCTAGACTTTATGTCTCAGACTAAGATATACCGCCATGAATTTTGCCCATATCTGATTTTAGTTAAAATACAGTTCATAAGTTCAAAATGAAGTCGCTAATATTATGATACGGAGTCGGCGAGTGCGAGTCATGCAACCATTATAAAAAGTCTAAAACCATGATCTAATAAAAAGTAGTGTTAACCCCTTTAAGAATTTTGATATAATTATTCTGTAATTTTTGTATCAAAAAAAAAAGAAAAGGAGAAATTTAATATAAATAAAACAACTTACTGTTTTTTCTTTTCACTATCTGGGGAAAACGTGTGGTTCAAGACACAAGACATCTCGGCACTATCTGGTCCGAGTCAACTTACTGTTTTTTCTTTTCTCCAGTCTTGGAAGAAACAAAATCAATATCACAGCTCTTATCCAATTGCCGATTTAACAAGTTACAACAAATTCAGCCAATACCAAAGCTATATTTTCTTTTTATTAAGGGTTGGTACTGGACCTAATCCTTCTAAATTGAAAACCCGGTTAACACATTACTTAACCGGGTTGAATAGGGCTGGACCGGCCCATCACCCATCACGATAATACCAACTTTGGCTTCCGCAATATTAAATTGGAATGGAATCAGTCCAAACAAAGAAGCTCATATACCATTTTTAACTTTACTCGTTGACCCCTAAAAATTAAAAGATATAATTCACCCCAATGTTGAAAGTTTCTACCATTTCATCATCACAACATTTTTAACATTTGACAATAGAAAACAACTAAACCTTCTTAAAATTCGGTTTTTTATAATAAAAATGGTTAAGATTAGAGATAATATATTTAATAGAGTTGTGTAGTCCTCCGGTGTAATAAAACTAAAAATTTAGATATTCGAATTACAAATCAAAATTTATTGTTTTTCTGGGATCAAAATGGCTTTACAATCTGCACCCATCGGGAACTATCAATTATTCATATTCAATTTTATACTATAAATTGTATATTGCAAAAGCTTTATTCTAGTATTTATATATTATTATATAGGTACTAAATCTAGAAAAAATTATTTAAATATTGACAATTGTCTTCGTTAATTCGTCTGCTTTCTCCACACAGACTTTCCTTCTTACAATCTCGTTTCCTTTTCTTCTTCTTCTTCTTCTTCTTCTTCTTCTTCTTCTTCTTCTTCTTCGTCTTCTCGTTTTCAATGCCGTGTCTTTGACAAAACTACAACTTCCTAACCTGCGCACATACAAGTGCGCACGATAATGGAGACGGCGCCGCCGTCCTTCGTCTCTAAAGCTAGAACTGCCTTCAATTCTGCCGCGGCTAAAGCGGAGCGTGTTTTCACTGATCTCAAATCCGATCATCGAGGTGATTTCTCTCTCTCTCTTTTCCCGTAGCTTCAGCTTCATTTTTGACTTATTTCTTTCTTTCCTTTTTTCCTAATTTTTCATTTACTATAATTTGACTGATGATTAGTCGCTTATCGCTCGACCTCTGATTTTTGTCGCTTTTTCTCGTTTCGATTAATTCCAACTCTATTTTAGGTTAACTTTCCTGTGAAATTCACATCCATTTCTTGTTGTTTTAATTATCTGGAGTCAAATTTAATTCTATTTGGGTATGTTTGCTGTTTTCCTGGTAATGTTTATTTGATTTTTTTATTGTAATTGTTGAAGAGGAGGAGAAGCAATCAGCGAGGAATGAGGGTGACTCTAAGGTAGATTCTTTGTACAGAAAAAAATTATGGAATCAATCTTGGGCAAATGGACTTATAGCATCAATTTTAGAAAACAATTCTGGGGAAAATGAATAGAACAATAGGAGAATATCAATGACCTGAGGTCTAGACATTCCAAAGGATTTGAATTTTAGGACTGAAAAGTAGTAAACTGGTCACTTTCTTGTTCACTCAGGTAAGAGAAACTGCAGAACACATATATGTTTTTTTTAATAATCAGACGGAAAAAGCAGTTTACTTGAACCATCTTGGAGACTGTTAAAAGAGCTGTATAGCTTTTTATATGTGTTGAAATTTTCAGCATCTCTTAGTGCTTTTCGAATTTCTTGATGAAGTGGAATGCTATGTGAGTGTAGTCTCTATGTTAGAGTCTTTAGTGTCTGTTAATTAGAAATTTGGGCAACAGGAAGAGAATGAAGTGAAGCCTCAGGGATGGAAAACTGCACATATTAGGAAAAAGCAAGAGTGGCAAAATAAACTGAAAAACTTAAGAATTGGGAAGAAAAGAGTCGAAGATCAGGACAAAGTTGAGGATTCAACAATGGCTGCCCCTTTTTACGACGAAAATTTATTTATTCTTAAAGCGAAGCAAGAACAAGAAGCCAAGGTATCAATGGTCCACCTTTTCAGATCAATATTTGCTGCTATGGGCATTATCAAAGGATGCAATTTGCCCGTGGTCAAGATTTGTTTACTTCTTTGTGTTGATATGAAACTATTTCCTTTTGATGCCAAATTTTAGGCATCTGATGTCAGCTGCTTGATAGAATCTCTAAATGCCATTGATGTGAACAGCAGTCCTTCAGCATCCATTGTGAAGCAGCTGGCTGTAGCAATCGAGTGAGTCCTAATACATAAGTTTTTTCACAGTTTAGATTTTCCTCTTTCCTTTTTCCATGTAATTCATGGCGCAAACGTTTTCAGAAGATTCAGTTATAGCCACTGTGGTTTGAATTTGTAGTAATCCATATGGTGCCAGTACATGTTCACCGTTCTGGCTAAAGCACTTTGCAATGTTCCACCCTGCTTTCTCAATATTCTATGACTTTCTTTTTTCAGAGCGGGAAGAAAGGCTAAGACTGTGAAAGACTTTGTTGCTCTGTCTAGAAGTTCATCACCGGTGAAGGAGAAGGGAGGCTTGAGCCTCTCTGCAGTGAAATCGCTGGTTCTTGGTGAAAAAGAGGATAAGCTTGGTTTTGATTCAGGAGATGAGGAAAAACTTGGTTCTATAGTAAATGCGTTGTTTAATGCTGGTAGGTTTAACTTACACGTTGAAATTTTTCTTCATTGAACTTTATTCCAGTTACAGCTATTTATCTTCTTATTGTTTATAACTTTGGCAAATTGTTTACAGATAGTAGTTTCCTCAGCAGAAATATTGCTTCTGATTTGGAATCTCCTACAAACAGAGCATCTTTCGCAAGTGATCTTCATGCTGCTCCCCCTAGTAGTTTTATTGTTAAGCTAGCTGAAGTAATTGGAAGTTTTACAACACCAAGGAGAATGGCTATGTTCTGGTGCAGGGTGGTTGATGAAGTAAGTTATTGTGTTGCAAATTTTGAATTTGTAATGTCTTCCTTATTCGACCTAGAAGTCTTCCGTTTGAGTTTCTTCTTTACTTTTCTAGTATGATTCACATATGAGCTAAGATTAGTTGATAGTCCACTCTGTTGGTGAATTTCCTCTGATAAACCACGACAACAAAGTGTGAAATTTGTAGCTCTTTTGATAATTTCTTTTAAATAATCTGCATATGCAGTTGAGAAGATTTTGGAATGAAGAGAAGCACATACCATGGGTACCTCTGGACGAAATTCCAGATTTGAAAAGGTGCCTTATGCACCAATGGTTACAGGTTATAAACTGCTGTCTTGCCAGGAAAGCACGCTGCTTAGCTGCTTCCAAAGCATTAGATGCAGTAATGAGGCAAGCCAGCTCTGCCAATGAAGAGTCAGACGTTTCAGAAGTGATGGGTTCTCCGGGTTCTCTTTTATATGCTAAATGTAACTCCGGGGAACTCATACTCCGCCTGGGCATTCATCACCAAGTTGAGAACGTAACTATGTTGGAAACTGGTGAACCTGTGTATGCTCCAATAACGCAGGTTCGTAACTTCGGTCATAGTTGATAAAACTGTACGTACTTTCTCTGTCACTTAAGTCCTAGTGTTTATATCCTTGTAGGAAGGTCCGCTGTTGACAGAAGATCTTATTAAAGAAACAGAGGAATTCGTACTTCGGACAGGGAGGTCAGTGCGATCATTTATTTGTAGTAGTTTGTTATAATATATTTATGTCACATCAATAGTTTTCCTATGGGCTCTGAAGTTTAATGAATCTGCTATTATATACTAAGTTGGTGACTGAAAGACCATGGAAAGTGTTCTAGATGCAAGATAATAGACGTGCTATCTGGCTTGATAATAGATATTCCATTTCGTTAATATTTCAGTGTTTTTCAGATATCCAATTATCTTGATACATTGGACTGTTGTCTTTCTTATGGTTCAGCATGGGGGCTGGATGTTCTCAACTCTTGTCTGACATGCAGGCTTTCAAGGTGATTATATCAAAAGAATAATCTTGTTGATGTTTGAAATATTAGAATATATGTAAAAAACCAAATTGTAGCTGGCATGCAATTCATTAGATTTGTGCCTCTATTAGGCAGCAAATCCTGGATGTATTTTAGAAGATTTTGTGAGATGGCACTCTCCACCAGACTGGACTGAAAATGATAACTCCTCTGAAGATGACTCTTCACCCTCTCGAGGTCAATTAAGTACCCGGATGCAGAAAGAAGGTGCGACCTTCTATCATACATTTGTCTTTCTCTCGTGATTTATGATTTATCCGTGCCCCAGTTTCTCTTTGTGGGTATTACTATAACTCTAACCTTTCTGTCGTGTTCTCAATTGGTCTTCCCAATTTTCTTATATTATTAGGGTAATTTATGGCGTGAGCTGTGGGAAACAGCTAAACCACTGCCTGCTGTTAAACAAACACCTCTTTTTGATGAAGATTTAGCTGTGTAAGTTTCAATAGCATATCACTAAAAAAAGCTGATATCTGTGTTTGGGTACTCATGGAGATTTTTTCCATTGCTTATTAAACTTATAACAGGGAGGGAATCTTGAATTATTTGGAAGACATTCCAGCTGCTGAACTTTTTGAGCAGCTGTTTGTTTCGCTAGTAAGTCTGTCCATCAAATTGTATGTTATCCTTTATATTTGAGCTCTCTATCTTTATGGTCATGGCGCAGCCCTTTGACACTTTGTGTTGCAGAAGATTCAACTGATACGATGCATATTTATAAACTGCAGTTTGTAATCACTCACATTCCTATAAACTTACGTCGCATTTGTAGAACTAGGTTCACTTGCGCCATGTTAAACTGATGTCACTGATTACACAGTGACGAGTTTAGCTGTAAACTAAGCCTCGACGATTGGATTGGTTTTTATTTTCAGCTTGCATTGGGGTTTGTAATGCTGGAGCCAGTCTTAGGCAAAAACGAGGACTTGTCAAAACTTTTCTTCGAATGCAAGGAATATGTAGTTGCTACTTGTCAGGGAGACGGTTGGAGCGACAAGCTTGATGATCTCTGCCAGGTACTTAACTAGAGCTGAGCACAGATTTTAAAACGTAGCATATATGCTTGGAAATCTCAAACTGATGATGCAGCTATCACTTTAGTAGAGTTAAGAATGTATTGTTTGATGAAAAAGTAAGGACAGGTGGATGTGAACATTGTTACCAGTAATCAACAGAAACTAAAGATACTTGGTTTGTTTCTTTTGGTCTTGATAGGTCTACGAGACCGTGGAAACAATGTTATTACGTCCAGAAGAAATCTTGAGATCAATGAAACAAACAGAGGACTCGCCATCAAACGGGAGTGAAACGAAGCGCCGATTTAAGCGGCTCGGTTTCATCTTTCGTGGTAGCAAAGAACGAAACCTGACGAAAGTTCAATCAGAAGCTGAACCGAAAAAGCAGCGACCCTAGCCCCCGACAATCGTTCTCTGGTCTATTTGATGGCAAGTCTTTTCTGTTTGCAAAGAAACCTCCTAGGCCTGAAACTGCAACTCCTGTCTAAATTCATCTTTAATTATTTAATTTGTTTTATCTGAGTCATTTCTTTTGTTTCTCAGGGTTTTTAGGTTGTTAAATTGGTTGGTTGGTTGGTTACTGTAAATCTATACCATTTTTTACATTTCTCAAGGGGAATTAATTGATGAAATGGAAATGAATAACAGAGTAAAGACTATCCATCTATTGTAGTTCTAACATTTCCAAAAAGGATCTTCGTTTTGAAGTTTTTGATTTTTTCTCCAAAAATACACTTCAGTTTTGAAGTTTTTGGGTTTGTCTCCAAAAACAAATTTCAAAACAAAACTTTAAGATTTTATGTATTTGCATTATAATCCTTACTATTGATCACAAATTAATTAAAACTATTAAACTTTTACACTAAACATTAAATTACACAACGATAAAAACAAAAACATATAATTGAAAAATTACAAACTACAATAAATATCATATAATTGTTGTGTAATATTTATTATGTAATACTAGTGTTGGGTTATATTTATCTTTTTGAATTTTATTTTCATAAATATATATATATATATATATATATATATATTAACTATATGCATGTACATGAAATATCAAAATTATATGTGTATATGGGTTTAGGTGATAAAAATAAATTAACTAAATTATTCTTTAATTGTATAATTGTAGGGAATAAAATATAAATAAAAATAAGAAACTTCAAATTTAAAGTTTTGAACAGTAAAACTTTAAATATGGAATGTCACTATTCAAAACTTCAAAACTTAAGTTTTGGAGTTTCTTTTAGAGCATCTCCAAAAGATACTTCAAATTTGAAATTTTTGAATTTTGTTTATTATTTGCATTATAATCCTTCTTATTGATTATAATTAGCTAAAATCATAAAACTTTCATTATTGTAATTTACTACATAGTTAACTTATTACATAGTAATATAGATACAAAGTTATCTAGTTAATATCTATATATATATATAATGTGACTACATATAGTATGTCGCTACATAGTTATCATAATTATATACACTCGGCTAGCTAAAATCTTATCAAGTCTTTTGGCTAATTCGTCTTATTTTTGTTTATATAATATATATTTTTGATGGCATTTGCTATTTATTCAACATTAGAAGCTTTAGTTTCATATCAATGCACTTATCTGATCTAAAACTATTTTAATACCATAATATATGTGGATTAGATAGATAAAAATAAAACTAACTGAATCTTTTATAAAGAGATATAATTAGAAAAGGACCAAAATGCAAAACTTTA
>JAKUCM010003916.1:0-46933 GCA_023374145.1 Lepidium sativum | reverse complement strand
AAAACAACAATTGATTCGGCTCATAACCATCAAAATTATTGGAGTTTGATCTTATATACGTCGTGGGGAGCTTGTCTATGCACGTTTGGATGTGATCATTACATGCATCGTGAAAATTATCACAGAACATTTTACTAAAAAAATATTCCTTAAAAACATGGACTTATAAATATATGACAGATCTCACCATTGATTTAAAATATGTAATATCGAACTAAGAGAAAAAAAAAGTGAACTTGTGAAATGACAAAAAAATAAATATGAAATTGACCAAATGACAATTACATAACTGAAATTAGTAATCTATTTTTTATTTATTTATTTACTTCTATGGATTTAACAGTATAGTATTTGTGTGTATATATAATATTATAGTTAGTGGGATAGTATTTTATTTGTACCTATAACAATCAATATATATATAAAAATAACAGAGAAAATTATAATGAATATGTGGAATTCCCATAATTTACAATGATAATTTATTAATGTAATTTTATAAATTTTAAAATAAATTTATTTTAAGAATATGAGATTGAGAAGGCCTAAGATAGATCTTAAGACTCAATGTATAAAGATTGGAAGAAAAGAATGAAGTAAAGACATTTTTATAGAATCAAAAATCCATAATCTTGTTCATTACATTGCATACATATATATAGGTCAAAGAAGTGAAGAAAAGAGCTCCAATGGAGCCGTTAGGGCTGGAGAGCCGTTAGGGAAGGTGGTCCCCGAGTGGTTCCGATTGCAGTGGTCCTGCGGGTGTGGTTCTCGAGGCGAAAGCGACCTGGTGGTCCTGCGTAGGTTTTCAACGGGTTCATAAGATCAGCTGGGATCCACAACGGTCCAACGCTAGTCCTTGGTCCCCACACATCCTACATGTCAATTTCACATCTCGAATCCCGAGGAGAACCAAGTTCGAGGTCCTTCGGGGAAGTGTGCCCTTCTCACACATATGGCAGGATCGTTGCGCCCTCGCTGATGCTTCCGAACTCCCGCTGATCCGCTTGATCCTTTTGTGTCCCGCATGCTGAGATCTTTCGGTCCTTGCGGTGACCCTTGCGCCCGTAGTCGCACGCATCCCGATGACCTACCCGTGGTCGTCCGCGTCCCGACGTGCGCCCCGATGACCCAACAACTTCTCCTTGGGGTTTCTTGCTTCACACTTCAACCTCTATGATCAATACTTCCCCTCAAGCTTAACCATAATGTCATGAAGGTTAAGATTGGACTTCTCACAGACCCCACCTCATTAAAAACCTTAGAGAGAAAACCTCTTGGGACAAAACTCTTCTAAGGGAAAAAGAGTGTGAGATTTATGAGAGAGGGGACATTTGATCATTCTTTTGGAAGATCCACAAGTCCTAGTTTAGGATAAATGTGATAACAAACTTTTAGACTTGCGGCTTTGGTAAAAATATCCGCTAAAAGTCTTCACTTTTGGTGTAGCATGGGAGAGTTATTCTTTCTTTGATTTTCTCCCGGACTTTGTGACAATCAATCTTGATGTGTTTTGTCCTCTCATGAAACACGGAATTGGATGCAATGTGGGCTGCAGCTTAGTTTTCACAATGCATTGTGATTGGTTTTGATGAGTCAATGCTAAGATCCTTAAGTAGTACCTTTAACCATGTGAGCTCACTTGTGAGTTTCCTCATTGCCCGATATTCCGCCTCGGCACTATAGCATGACACTACCTTCTGTTTCTTAGTTTTCCATGTCACCAAATTTTCTCCAATGAATGTGCAATACCCCGTTGTGGATTTCCGATCATTCTGATCACTGGACCAATCCGCATCACAATATCCCACGATTTTGGTATTGTTGTTCTTTTCCTCCAAATACCGCGGTTTTGGCTTCCTCTTAAATACCGGAGGATTCTTTCCATAATGCTCCAATGGTGTATTGTGGGGGTTTTGCATATATTGGCTCACTTGGTTTACCGCATAGCATATATCTGGTCTTGTGATTGTCAAATAAATGAGTTTTCCCACAAGTCTTTGGTATTGAGGTGCATCCTTGTATGGTTCATCATTTTTCTCCCCCTTTCGACTGACCTTGTAACCATCTTCAAGTGGTGTATTAGCAACCTTAGAACCTAAATCTCCTATTTCACCAAGTAAATCAAGAGTGTATTTTCTTTGAGAAAGAAATAGACCCTCTGAAGAGCGACATACTTTGATCCCTAGAAAATACTTTAGTTTCCCAAGGTCTTTAATATCAAATACACTCTTAAGATAAGTCTTAGTGGAGAAATACCGTCCTTGTCATTGTCGGTAATGATCAAGTCATCCACATAGATGAGAACCATGATTATACCATTCGGGCCATTGGAGACAAAGAGTGTATGGTCCGATTCCGATTTACAAAAGCCACGATCTCGAAGGGTAAAGCTTAGCTTATGGTACCACAGTCGAGGAGATTGTTTAAGTCCGTAGATGGCTTTTCGAAGACGCAATACTTGCGCGGGATTTACCATGCCTTCTAGGCCGGGAGGTGGATGCATGTATACTTCATCCTCAAGTTCTCCTTGTAAGAATGCATTCTTGATATCCATTTGCCATAGCTCCCAATCTAAATTTGTAGCCAATGAAAGAACCACTCTTACCGTATGGAGTTTTGCAACGGGTGCAAATGTGTCGGTATAGTCTTGTCCATAGGTTTGGGTGAAACATCTTGCCAGCAATCGACATTTGTAGCTTTCAATGCTCTCATCACTCTTGTACTTTATAGTGAATATCCATCGGGAGGTGACAGCCCGTTTTCCCGGTGGTAATTCTGTCGGATCCCAAGTATGGTTCTTTTCCATTGTATTGCATTCATCCATGATTGCATCTCTCCATTCTTTACAGGTTTTGGCCTCGTCATAGCTTTTCGGGATCTCTGCAAGCTCAATTTTCCCAAGAAACACTTTATGATGAAGAGGAACAAGGTCAAGAGAACATGCCTTTTGACTGGGGTGTGCCTCGGATCTAGCATTGTAACAAAACCGAGTCTTGATCCACTTGGAGGGGTCTTTGCAAGGATGTGTACTTCGCCTTAGGGGAGTCTCTGTATGGTTACTTCGGCTAAGAGGTTGGGCCGCCGGTTCCTCACTTTCCTGGGTAACGGAGATAGGTGGTTGGTCATGAGGTCCATCTTCCTCCCTAGGTTGTATCGTGCTTATAGGATTGGACTCAATGCCACCGATTTGCTGAAGGAGTATGTGGAAGCTCTCATTTTTATCTTGTGTAGTGTTGGTGAGGTCTTTGAGTTCTTCCGAATTTGTTTTATCAAAGTAGCCTTTGTCTTCTACAAATTTTACATCCCGAGAGACATATAGGCGTTGATTTGTTGAATCGAAACACTTGTAACCTTTTGTGTTATTGAGTATCCAAGGAACATGCATTTGGTACTCTTGGCATCGAGTTTATTGCGTAGTTCCCCTGGAATTAAGACATAACACACACATTTAAGTACTCTCAAATGTTCAATGAAGGGTTTTGTGTCATTAAGTACCCCATATGGTGACACATCTTGTAAGATTTTGGTTGGAAGGCAATTAATGAGGTAGCATGTCATTAATACAGCATCTCCCCAATATTTCTTAGGAACTTTAATGTGGTACATCATGACCCTTGAAGTTTCCATAAAATGTCGGTTTTTCCTTTCTGTCACACCATTTTGTTGTGGAGTGTGTGGGTAACTTGTTTGGTGAATTATGCCGCATTTGTTCAAGTGATCTTTAAATTTGGTGCTTGTATATTCACCTCCATTGTCTGATATAAGTACATTTATTTTGCAATTAAATTGGTTAGTTACATAGTTTTGAAAATTAATAAAGGCATCATAAACCCGATTCTTAGAGGCCATTAAGGTAACCCAAGTATATTTTGATTTTTCATCAATGAAAGTTACAAAATATTTTAGGTTGTCTCTAGAAGAACAAGGTGATGTCCAAACATCCGAGTGAATTAAATAAAATAATTTGCATAAAGAGTACTAGATTTCGGAAAAATAGTTTTGCAATGTTTTCCTAAAATACAAGCCTCACAAGAGCTATGATCAAAAGAGTTTTTAGGCAAAATTAAACTTAAGGCCCTAGAGTGGGGATGACCCAATATAGCATACCAAACTGAATTAAAACATGAACCAACATGAGAGTCTATATTACTAACGGAAACATTGTGTAAATCATTTGGAACCGATTTCTCTTCTAGAACTTATAACCCATCTTTGGTCTTTCCTCCTCCAAGTGTTTTACACTCTCAATATCCTGAAATTGTACATAGTTAGGACCAAATATAGCATAACAATTTAAATTGGATGTGGTTTTCTTAACCGAAAGAAGATTAGAGGAAAATTTTGGCATATAAAAGGCTTTTGTTCTCCTATTAAATACTTCTAAATCTCTTATTCCATTGATTGAAACTTTTTCACCACTAGCCACAATAACATTCTCTATGGTTGGTTTTACATTCTTTATCAACCTAGGGTTACTTATCATGTGGTGTGAAGCACCAGAATCAATAATTAAGGAATTTGTTAAAGTTTTAGAGAGATTAGAGATACCGGAATCCTTTAAATTGGCAATGACTTGGACTATTTCATCAAGATCCGACCTTCTCACAATTGCACCATGAGCTTTTGCACTCATTGCCATAGCTCTTCCTCCGATTTTAGAGGTATCTGCCAGTTCTTCTTCCAATACGTTTTCTTGTGCTATGTTTGCCCTTTGTTCCTTCCACTTGTTGGGTTTGAGATGAGGGTTAAGGATCCAGCATTTATCCTTTGTATGTCCTTTCTTCTCACAATGATCACACACCATACTCCTCTTATCTTCATTTTTGTATGTCACCTTGTGAGCGGTGACTAAATCTTTCTTGTCATTAATGAGCCTAATGTTTCCTTGCTCCCTTTGTACCTGAGCACAAACTTCATCCACCGTTGGAAGCTTATTTTCCCTTAGTATGGATTTGACAAGGTCATTGTAGCAAGGGTGTAAACCTCCAAGTAGCCCAAAGACTTTGTCTTGCTCCTTTCTTTCACTTTGCACAAGGGGATCCATTGTACTTGGCCTTAACATCTCAAGCTCCGCCCAAAGAACCCTTAGCTTTCCAAAGTAATCTTCAAACTCCATGTCTTCTTGGCTTATTGTGTTAAAAGCTCTTTTGACTTCAAATACCCTAGTGAGATTGAAGACATTTGCATATACCCTCTTGAGGGTATCCCAAAGCTCTATGGCGGTTTCACAAAAGAGATAGGATTCAAGAATATGAGAATCAAGAGAGGCGGTTATGATAGCCATTTATCTTGGTCGACAATCACCAAGTCGGAGATACCCTCCTTTCCTTTTCCTTTATCAGTGACATTTGAGACATTCTCTTGTGGTGGCTCTACATGACTTCATAACCCACGGCTGCCCAAGATCATCCTTGCAGTCCTTGACCATAGAATGTAGTTAGGCCCCTTAAGATTTACTAGTATGCATGCCCCTTTGTTGGATTCTATGGTGATTTTATCGGTTTGGAAGATTTTGAGAGAATTTTTGAGATTTTGGAGAATAATGAGAGAATGAATACTTCACGAACCAGAAATATAATGAGATTAGAATCTTTGTTGCTCTGATACCATGTAAGAATATGAGATTGAGAAGCTCTAAGATAGACCTTAAGACTCAATGTATAAAGATTGGAAGAAAAGAATGAAGTAAAGACATTTTTATAGAATCAAAAATCCATAATCTTGTTCATTACATTGCATACTGATGTGTATGGATTTTAGCATGTTTTAGAGGCATTATTTAGCATGTTTTGCATTCATACTTGCAGTATTATCATTGTTTTAGGTCCTTTTAGGCTTAATTTTCACATCTAGTATTGGGTATTGCATAAAATGCGGATTTCAGGTACTTTTAGAGCTTATTATGAAGTATTTTGGACTACGAGAAGACCTATGGGTGAATCGATTAGCCTAAAGTTGAAGTTCAGGATGTGATCAAGAAGATTTGGCATGTCTCCATGACACTCGAGCGTGACACTCGACCATCACTTGGTCGAGTGGTTTTTCGCACCAGAACGTTGACTTTTTCGTCAGAGTTGACTTTTTAGGGCTTTTTGTAAAAAGGCCTATAAATGCCCCCTTTATGTAATTAAGCAAACCCTAGAACGTTTTAGCATATTTTCTTTAAGCAAAAAAAGACTTTTCTCCTTTTTCCTTTGTAATTTTCTTTTCTTTGAATCTTAGATCCTTGTTGGTCTTTCGAGAATTCGATTTTCTACTTTCAATCATTGTTGTTCATCTCTGTTTGATCTTTCTGATGATGTTAATAATTTACAATTCTGGGTTTATGTTCTTCATCATGAATATTGAGTAGATCAATTGGGGTTCTTAAGGAGATGGTGAGATTATGGTAGATTTAGGGAATTCCAGACTTGTTTAGGTTTGATTAGGCTTAGATCTCTTCAATTTAAGTGTCTTTAATGCTTATTTCTTTCTGATCAATTGAAATCTGATGGTTTGGTGTTTCCCACCCAAAAAGGGTTTGTGATAATGCTTGATTGAACTTAGGTTGATATAACTTCTCCTAGCTCAAGAGATTGATTGTCTAGGGTGTTATTAGGCTTTATTAGGTCTGTGTTTAGTGACTCTTGAGCCCTCTAATCGTTGGTGAGAATCAAGTCTGGTTAGGGTTTGAGAGAGGTTACATTGCATGAAAATGAATGTGATTGCTATGATTCCTTGCGTAGAGGTCATCTAAATAGGTTGATAAACGAGTCTGGAACCCCTAGGAATGCCTTGATCGCTGATCCTTAACCTCAAGAACCCACTTTCCTTAATTGAATTTTCGACTTTTCTAGTACTCTGTTTTTCTGCGAAAATTTTATTTCTTCATTGCTCTGTTTTCTTCGTCATTGCTCTGTTTTTAGTCGCTCTGTTTTTGTTCTGTTTTTGCGTTATACTTTTACTCTGTTTTACGGTCTGTTTTTGTTCTGTTTTGCATTTTGTTTTCATTAAGCTTGATTAGCATAAAATCATTCACCATAATCATTCTGGCTTAGATTAGGTTGAGTAGATTGCATCCAAATTGAATAGTTGCTAACTTAGATGGATTGACACCTTACTGTATTGCAACTGATTACATAACAGTAGGTTATTTGATACCGTAAAAGCATGTTATCACATACATATATATAGGTCAAAGAAATGAAGAAAAGAGCTCCAATGGAGCCGTTGGGGCTGGATAGCCGTTGAGGAAGGTGGTCCTCGAGTGGTCCCGCAGGTGTGGTTCTCGGGGCGAAAGCGACTTGGTGGTTCCGCGTGGGTCTTCAACGGCTTCATGAGATCAGTCGGGGTCCACAACAGTCCAACACCAGTCCTTGGTCCCCACACACCCTAGATGTCACTTTCACATCTCGAGTCCCGAGGAGAACCAAGTTCGAGGTCCTTCGGGGAGGGCGCACCCTTCTCGCACAGATGGCAGATGGCATGGTCGCCCGCACCCTCGCGGATGCTTCCGAACTCATGCTGATCTACTCGATCCTTTTGTGTCTCGCAGGCCGAGATCCTTCGGTCCTTGCTGTTACCCTTGCGCCTGTAGTCGCCCACGTCCCGATGACCTACCTGTGGTCGTCCGCGTCCCAACGTGCGCCCCGATGACCCAACAACTTCTCCTTGGGGTTTCTTGTTTCACACTTCAACCTCTATGATCAATATTTACAACATATATAATAATGTGATAGTAATATAGTTTTTTTTGTCAACTAGCCTGGTTTTTTAAAATCTTCCATTTTGTTACTGCAGGTAGAGAATTCGATCTCTGATACCTAATGACTACAATATTGGGCCACTTGTCCTTGACTGTGATAATAATATAGTTAGAAATATGTTTTAAAAATAAAATAGTAATTATGATAAATAATAACTTTTCTTTTCTATTTTTTTAATCTTAAAGTTATCTTTTGTCATCTAATTCCCCAAAAAGTAAAGAGTTATATGTTGTTGTACCAAGTCAAGTCTAACTAGCCTCAATTCGATCTTTAAATCATATGGAAACGATATAAACCCAAACAAATGTAATTTGTTGATGGCTGAAAAAAATAGGCCCATTATGAATACAATTTTGCTGGCTGAAATATGGGCCAATTATAAATATATGGGCCTATTATGAATGTATAACCCATTATTGTTTAAAATCATTTCAGGCCGTTGATAGATGGCCCTTTGTGAATAATAGAGTCTTTCAAAAAAATTTAGCCCGTTTATAGATTGGGCCATTATAAGTATTTTTTTTCTTCTCTCTATTTATAAACCTTTTATTTTAATTTTTAAATCTTTTAAAAAAAAACCTAACTGGCTCTTCCTTTCCTTTCTTCGCTCGCCGCTTGCTTAACTGTCGTCGTCTTCTTCTTCCAGATAAATTCGTTTCCTCTGTTTTCTCCGATTTTAAATCATTATTGTAAATGGGTTCACGGCAAGGACCACCGAAGCATCAGAACAAATTCGCTTGGGTTCCCAAAGCCGGCGTCAAGGTCAACGAAACGGTAAATTATTTTCTCTGCTTGAAATTTAACGAAATTCAGTGAATAGTGTAATTTAAAAATCATGTTTTAGGAAGTTGGTGGGAGATTCAGACCATTATCTGAGATTACCGGAGTTTGTCATCGGTGTCGTGAGCAGATCGCTTGGAAACGCCGCTACGGCAAATACAAAACCCTAACTGAACCCACCAAATGGTATATTTTATTCAAATATCTTGATTCTCTAATTCCCTGATCAAACTTGAGATTGAGCTGATTTGTTATTCTGTGGGTAATTCTTTCTTTGTATAAATATCCAACCTTTTGTTTTGGTGCAGTCAGAAGTGTACAAAACGTAATGTTCGTCAAGCGTACCATAAGTTATGTACTGGTAAGTGTATTTGTTTATGTGTCTTCATTATCTTACGTTTTGGCAAACAAGAAGCTATAAACTGTGTATTGAAATATTTGAAGTGATGTAGTATGAAACTGAGGATGAAACTGTTAACAGGTTGTGCTAAGGAGAGAAAAAGTGTGTGCAAAGTGTTGTTCTGGTGCCGATCAAATTATCGGAAGGTGCTTGAAACCTCTTTCTTTCACTTATGCTAGATGCTGGTTTCCTTAGGTGACTTTGGTAGATAAAGATTTTGAGCTAATTTATAGGTTACTGTTTCTCTGCTTACAGAGATATTTACGAGGTTGAAGCTGAACAGAAGATGCTTGATGAGGTTAGACCATTGGTTATTAAAGTCCCATTTCATTCTTAAAAGAAGCTTTGTAGTTTCTACTGTAACTTTACTGATGTGTTGCAGACTATCAAGAATGCTAGAGAAAGGGATCGAAGGACGCTTCTACGTGCTGTAAGCTTCTCAAGATATACACCCTTTTTTTACCATTTCTGTTTCCAAACAAGTAGTGGTATGATTGAGATTTGTATGTGTGTGTATTAGTTGGTCTGAAGTTCAGTATTTGTTTGACACAGATGAACAAAGATAACAACCCGAATAAATTAGATGAAGCTGCCACAAGGAGCGATAGCAGCAAAGTTGGTGATGTGTTTCCCTCAACATCCCTTGAAGAATATGCAAACAAGTCAGGAAGAGTTAGCGGAATTATTGGTCATAGTAGTGTAGCAGATCATGGCCATGATGATGATAATGGTGATGCTAGTGGACATGAATCAAATGAGAATCACAGTGATGATGAAGAGCATGATCATGCAAATGAGTCAACTGTATAAGTAAACCCCATTTTGGTTGTATGGTCTGTCAATTTTGATAGGATTGTGAGATTAAGCTTGTTTTGATAACACCTTTACTTGGATCTTATAAGGCAGAGACTTTTGGAGATAGAATGACTATACGTATATATTGGGCTGAAAGTGGGCCTTGGGAATATTCTCTATTGGTCCAATTAATAACGCGTATAGTCCCAAAAATTCTTGGAATTCTAAATAATAAATGTGAATAATAAGAATGTTTGAAATTGGAGATTAGTGCATCAATGCTTGTGCATGAAGTCAAATTACTACACTTGGCACACAAAAAAAACTATCTATTCGCCCACTAAAGCTTACCTTCTTTTTTAGCTTTCATTAATCACCCTTGACACAAAATTCCAAAAGCTGAAATCTCAATGAAAAATTATGATCTATGAAACTCATTATACTTTTAAGATTAATGACAAAGATTTCGAATCTAATTGGTTAATTTTTGTTTCTAAAAAAAGGTTTTCCAGGTTGTTAATCACTTTATATTACCTTATAAGCTTTTTGCCTAATTGTATATTACGTCGAGCTTCGTCAATCTCCATTCTTGTCACTTAGCAGAGACTTAAGCTACGGCCTTCATCTTTGTCTCTGTTTAAAAAAGAAGACTTGTTACTCTCTTTCTCTGCAGAAAAAATGGGTTTCTTGTGTCTTTCTTCAATCTTTTTCAAGTTCGGAATTTCTATGATTTTGCTAGTTTCTTTCTCTGGTTTTACACCTTCAGGTAAGCCGAAAGATTCTATTTTTATCCAAGCTTTGCTCTGTTCATTATTGTGCGAACTATCTAGGGTTTTGTGTCATCTCTGAGTCCTAAGTGCAACATTCTTTCTGGGTTTTGCTCTAAATTGAACACATAGAGCTTGTGTTTATTAAGCTCGAGCTTTTGGTGTAAAAGGAACCAGGAAATGGGATTTTTGTGTGTATCTAGGTGTTGAATAGGTTTCATTACGATTTGAAGGGCTGTTATAGAATCATTAGGATTAGGTTTCATCTTCGTTGCTCTGTTATAGAAAGAGAGTTTTTGAAACAAGAAATAAGAAAAGCAGTAATATTTGTAAGTTCATGGTGTCGCTTATGGGATTGTTTCAGAAGCTTATGATCCTTTGGATCCAAGTGGGAACATAACTATTAAATGGGATATCATGATGTGGAATCCAGATGGCTATACGGTACGCATACATTAACTTCTAATTGGGTGTTTTTTAGAACATGTTTGTGTTTATTCTCTAAATCTTTCGACTTTTTACACTGTGCAGGCGACTGTAACGATATATAATTTCCAGCAATATCGACACATTCAAGCACCAGGTTGGACTCTTGGATGGTCATGGGCAAAGAGAGAGGTTATATGGTCAATGCGTGGAGGCCAAACTACAGAACAAGGAGATTGTTCAAAATTCAAAGGAAACATTCCTCATTGCTGTAAAAAAACACCTGCTGTTGTTGATCTCTTGCCTGGATCTCCTTACAATCAGCAGGTGGCTAATTGTTGCAGAGGTGGTGTGATTAACTCGTGGGCTCAAGATCCGGCAACCGCTGTTTCATCTTTCCAGATCGATGTTGGACAAGCTGGAACCACAAATAAGACAGTCAGGGTACCAAAAAATGTCACTCTTAAAGCTCCTGGACCGGGATATACTTGTAGCCCTGCTAAGATTGTCAAACCAACTAGATTCATTGGTACTGACATACGAAGAATTACCCAAGCATTAAGTAAGTTTCTTTATCTACTAAAGTTTATTACTTGAAGGGAAATTTTAACTGTGATTGAGTTTTTCATTATCTGCTGTGACAGTGACTTGGAATATAACTTGCACATACTCACAGTTCTTAGCTCAGAAGACTCCAACTTGCTGTGTATCGCTTTCATCGTTTTATAACAGCACAATCGTTCCTTGTCCAACATGCTCCTGTGGATGCCGAAACACTTCTCAGCCAGGAAATTGTGTAGAGTAAGTTCTTCTCATAGCATTCGTCCATTACCTGAATATCTGTTAACTTGCTCGGTTGGTATTGATGTCTTGTCTGTCCTCTCATAGCCCAAAAGGTCCAAAGATAGCATCTGTCATTCCAAATGCCGGGAAAAATGCCTACAGACCGCCTCTAGTCCAATGTACAAATCATATGTGTCCAGTTAGAATCCACTGGCATGTGAAGGTTAACTACAAACAGTACTGGAGAGTTAAAGTCACCATTACAAATTTCAACTACAACATGAACTATACACAGTGGAATCTTGTCGCGCAGCATCCAAATTTCGATAATCTCACTCAGACTTTTAGCTTCAACTATAAACCTTTGACTCCTTATGCTTCCATAAGTAAGTACACTATCAATCAATCCTAGGCGTTCATAGAATAGAAGAACCAATCTTGATGTGTTTTTATTCTCGTTTTTATAGATGATACTGCGATTCTCTGGGGAATAAAGTTCTACAATGATCTATTAATGCAAGCTGGTCCGTTAGGTAATGTACAGTCTGAGCTCCTTTTCCAGAAAGAAGCATCAGCTTTCACATTTGAGAAAGGTTGGGCATTTCCAAGACGAATCTACTTCAATGGAGATAACTGTGTGATGCCTCCTCCTGATTCTTACCCTTGGTTGCCTAATACTGGTTCACTCAAACTAATCAGTTCTCGGTTTGGAACAATTGCTGCATCAATCTCCTTGTTACTGTCACTGTTCCTCCATGGGAACTTGTAAGAATCATCAACTGTAGAGTTTAGCTTCTTCTGCAGTTTTTTGAACTGATTCAAAACCAGTCAGAGAGGGTATGGTTAGCATTGTGTATACTCTCCCTGTAGGAAACTACATAATCTTGTTTTGTTTACTAAATCTAGTTTGGTAATGGTTACAACATGGCTCTTTGTCACATATTTGTGAGAAAATTTGTCTTTCAAGCTAAGAGGTGCCTATTGGCGAGCCCGTCCTTAGAATAGGAAACGTTATTAAGAGAAAAAATAATGTATAGCAAAAGTCTCCACATTGTTTCAAAGGCAAAAAACATTCAAAGATCAAAAAAGCTCTGCAAGCAATTACACAGAGAGGAAAGCTTTTAAGTAGTCAAAATATTGGAGAGCTTTTCTGGATGTAAACACGGATTTGCTTTCAACGAACAGTTAACCCTTGAATTGCTGCAGCAGATGATGATGATGCCTGAGAACCTTCCTCGGTTACCTTGTTTGATTCGATTGTACTTAAGATGTTTGCAATGTTATCCTACATAACCACAAGAAAAAATCAGATTCGGGAGATGTTTGGTTGTTAAAATGATGTGAAAGTGTTTTGACTGTTTGTAATTACCCTCCAACTCGCAAGCTTTGTTCGAAGAGATTGCCATTGCTTTGTCCCAAATTCACGTTCGGAGCAGCGGCTGAAAGATATGAATCATACCATCAAATTATGCATGTTAAGTAGACATGTATGTAAGTTGCAAGATTTCCATAGATGTGTGACTTGCCTGACAATTACAACTTGGTTCATCTGATCCATCTTACAATCAATCAATTTTGCGGTTATTGCCTTCACAATCCATAACTCGACCTCCTCTTCGTTGACCTGAATACAAAAAGAACTATAAGCAGCTAAAAGAGTCGCAATATTTCATGTATTGTGCACGCAGATGAGAGTTTTACCTGTAAAGTGTCTTTAATTAAGGCGTAAGGTATTTTGCCAGATTCATCTGATGCTACGTCCACGAGTGACAACAATCTCATCTTCGCAACACAATCTTCATCGACAAGTCCTATAAACGCCAGGGATTAATCAGGAGATCATGTTTAAGCAAAACAGTAAATAAATTAACGTATTAGTACCATGGCTTTGCAGAAATCCCGAATTAGCACTTTGGAATTCTGTGTAGGCATTTAGTCTCTGAGTAAGAAAGATATTCAGTAGCTGGTAAACCGGTGCATATTTAGCATCCTTTTGCAATTGTGCTACGGCTGGCAAGTCCAATAAATCACACTGCAGGTTTAAAGAATCATATATGAGATGCCGATAAAATATACAAGAGCAACGTTCGAATAAGAAAGCTGAACCTTATAAATCTGAATCACGTTATGCTTTTACAAATAGTGATACCTGGAAAATACTAGACGCTTTGACAAATTCAATAACTGCACGCACAGCTTCCTCCTTAGTTTCATCCAGGGCCTGAGCTTCCTCATTGGAGAAGGTCGCTAGATACTTCGTCAAAAACTTAAGGGACTCTTTCACAAAGCTGGAGTATCAATAGAAAAAACCATGAGGCTACATTATAGGTAAACAGAATCGACAAACGGAAAAAGCGAAAGAGAGTGACTGTTTAGCAGGGTTATAAATAACAAATAATGTATCAGGACCTTTTGTTTTCTCTCAGAACGTCGGCAATGGCAAGAAAGAGTTCCCTCTGATCTTTAATGTTGAGATTCCATTCTTTCAAGAAGTTATCAATCTTCTTAAAAGAAGGAATTATGCAGTCAGTAACCTTCCCATCAACAGCCAGTGTTAGAGCTTTCATGTATACTTGAAAGCGAGCATACGGGTGGTCCAGAAGGTTATAGAGATTGAAGAGGCTATATAAAGACATAAAAAGAAAATGAGAAGAGTATGTAAAACATATACAGGCATTTATATATAAGCTGAAAATAATCATACATCTTCAAACGAAGTGAAGCCTTGTCGCTTGATTGTTGAGCAACCTTAGAAGATATAACTTTCACCATTTCAAGGACTTCTTCAGGGCTTTTCACATTCTTGACAAGGCTGCAAATTATTGTGTAGGTACACTCAAGATCTGTATGAAGAGAGGCAATCAGCATTAAACTACTTACAACATACAAAAAGGCAGTGTGTTCTAGTAAAAAGGACAGGGATACAAACCTTTCTCAGGTATCTTGGAAGATACCAATTCAGCTGAAGTGACCATTAACGTAGCTAATTCAAGCCACTTCCCTGCTACTATCAACTCCTCAGCTTCCCTACATAGCCTGGTGATTTCTGGCTCTGCAGCCTATAATAGGAAATACAACAGCTTAATCAGACTAGTCCTATGTTGAATTAATCATACACATCAAAATCCTGAAAGGTCTAGTCCAAAACATCTAATCCTGATAGTGTCTCTATCAAACACAAACCCGTCCATAACCAATCAGATCAAATTTCCCATTGCCCAAAGATAGAAAATCCAAATTTCCCCACAATGACATTCCCAAACAAGGTGTGACAATACCTCGGGGCCAGCATCTGCCCAAGCGAGCTGGGAAGTGAATTGAACAACAGCGAGAAAGGGATCTTCTTCGGAAGTAGGAACAATTGTCGTCATAGCTTTTAACTCCGGTCTCGAATCTTCTTGACGGCGCTGAAGAACAAAGACCCAAAATTAGAACTTGTTTCAGCAGCCGAGCAGAGAGAGAAGAAAACGAAAGCCCTAATCTACATTTTTATCTTTCCCGGTTTAATATAAACCGGAACCGGATCCGAATTACAAAAATTAACAGTTAAATGAATCGGACGGCTAATAAACTACAAGAAAACCCAACGGTCAGGATTAAGCTTTCGTTCAGGCATGGGTATTTATTAAGTCTTTTCGGGTTTTCTAGAATTTCTTATTTTATGGATCACATTTGTTTTAGGAAAAAAGTCACAAAAAATGTTTACTTTCAAAAACACTACAAATTAAACACATAATTTCAGAATATTATTTTTATTATAGTTTTTATTAACCACGCTATTAAAAATCTGCCGTTGATTGAGTAGTCACAAAATTAACAACGTCGTTATTCAAACACGAAAAATATCATAAAAATTTAAACTTTCAAAATATCAATTTAATCATAATCTTTTTATTTGGTTATGTTACTATGGACTCATCAATAACGATCCTTTTTAAACTAATCATTTCTTTCAATTTCATATCAGAAGCATTACAGACTTTAATTCAAAAAATATCAAAACAGATTAATGTCATGATCTTAAAGACGATTGATTAGATAATTTTGTGTGGATAATTTGAAACTCTAATCATGAGAATAATTTGGTATAAACATTTGATGTAAATAACTAAATTCATTAAAACAAATATGAATTTATGAACTAGTTTGATTTATCGATCACTCATATATAGGGTAATTGGAAACAAGATGGTGGAACATTATTGATGACGTGTAGTTTTATATTAATTATTATTAATCACTAACAAAAATAAGTACAATTTTTATAACAATAAACAAACACACACAAAATTCATCAAACCAAAATGAAAATTTTCAAATCTAATCAAATAGAAGCATGAAACTTGCAATCATAAATATATTTACTTTTCATTTTTCTTTTGTTATAAAGGTATTTACTACTTCAATAATAAAATATTTGTGTTTTATTTTTATAATAAATATAATATTATATAAAAAAACTATTAATTTTATTTGAAAATAATATTGAAATCATAACAAATATAATAGCGGTATGGTTTTTTAAAATAATAATATAATTATAAAATCTATATTATCTAATTTTATAGATTACTATGTTTTATAACTATTGCTAACATAAATTTTAGTACTCCCTTAAAAAATAATAACTTTGAGTATTTATTTAATTATAATAAAATAAATAAGTGACTTAAACATTCAAAAATAAGTTGGATTTATAAGAGTATAATTTATTCATCATCAATTTTAATTATATAAATAAAATACAATTTTCAATTATTATTACAAAAAATTGATTTTGTTATCCTTGTTGTTGAATGATAGCAATTAATATAAAATCATACTAAGTTATCGACAATTCTCAACCATCTTATTTTCAATCAAGCCCTAAGAATGATCGACAAATCAAACTAATTCATAAATCCATATTTGTTTTAATGAGCTTAGTCATTTGCATCAAATGTCCATACCAAATTATTTTTGAAAATATCTACATAAAAATTTCTTAATCGACTATTTTTCAAAATCATGATGTCAATCCGTTTTTATTTTTTTGAACTAAAATTTTTATGATTCTGATATGAAATTTAAGGGAATGATTAACTTAAAAAGAATCATTAACGATGAGCCTATAGTAACATGATCAACAAAAAGATGGATTAAATTGACATTTTGAAAGTTTAAGATTTTTATGTATTTTTCATGTTTGTACATAACAACAATATTAACTCTCTGACCACTTAATTAATCAGTGGACTTTTAATAGCGTGATCAATAAAATACTACGATTAAAATGACATTTTAAGATTGTGTGCTTAATTTGTCGCGTTATTGAAACTAGATACTTTTTATTTTATTTTTTCCATTCATTTTATACATAAATTAGGTTGGGATAGAGATGTCTTTATTCAAACTTTTATATTTAATAGAAAAAAAAATAAAAATGTCAAAATTTAATAAAAATATATGTAGTATTTATTTATTTGTTAATTCGATTTTGGTTAATATATTTTTTCTTTGATATATAAATTTAGGATATAATCAAATATTTTGTTAGATTGGATTAGGATTTCAATCTTACTAATTCAAATAAGTTTCAGATATAGGGTTTTATGTTAAGAGGTCGAGGTCAAATCTTACAAAAATTAGTTTCTTCGTACGTTAACATTAAGAGCAAATAGCACCGCCGTTTTCCTTGGGAACCCGAACCATATTAGGGTTCTAGACCACTCTGAATCAAATGCGCGTAGGTACTGGCGCCAAATTACGTGGTTGTCAAGATTTTAAGAGACTTTTCTATTTATTATATTTTATTTGGTTTAAAAGGCATATGTTATCCTTTGTCTTCTTGTGAATTCATGATTTCTAACCTTTATTAATGAAATTTAAAATTTTGCTCCATTTTTCATCATCAGAATATGATTTTTCAGGGTTTCTATATGAGTTTCTTAATTTCCAATGTCGGAATTGTGATCAATGGACCCATCAATTAAGTTTTTGTTAAGGATTGTGTGACGGTTAAGTAGAGGTGGATTTTCGGTTTAATCTCGTTACATAAAAATTCTAAGCAAATCTAACCAAACTTAACATAATATTTGATTTTACTTCAAATTAGTTTATGATCAATTTGAATCGATTTGGTTTGACTTTATTTTGGTTTGGTTTAGTTTAATTTTTTTTTTTTTTGTCAACGATAAATTATGTTGGCCACAACTGGCTGGCCCAATAGTCAAATTCCTACATAATGTAGGCGGGGGAACTCGATTCCTGGTTATGCAAATGAGCTGTCTTATGTGGACTTACCGCCTGCCACTAGGTTAAGAGCCATTTGCCTAGTTTAATTAATAAATATATAAATAACTTTTTGATAATAAAAAAATGATAATTGTTATATTACTTTGAAATTAATATTATATAAAAAAGAAAATTATGAAATATATAAAAAATGAATAATGAAAAAAACTGAAAAGAACAGTGATTTACAAAAATTTAGACGATTTTAAAATTATATCTGTTAACATGGGCTAGTAATATTATAATATATATTATATAATATTATTGATATAATCAAATAAACACATTTGTTTACATTTGTTTATCAGTTTGTTTCGGTTAAATTGCCCACTCTACTATGAAGTTCTGAAATCTTACAACTTGGTTTAGTGTTCTTATAACTTTGAGAAAATATTTGACTGAGAATTTCCTTATAACAAACACAAAGAAGAGATAAAAGGCAAACACCACAATGAATCACACCAGGTTTATGGAGAGATAAAGCCACAATTTTGATGATTTACACAAATCCGAGTCACCGGAAAAAAAAAGAAAAAAAAAACTTCATTTGTTTTCAGATCCAGCAGGATTTGGTCCTCCAAACAGATAACCAAGAGAAGATCCTCCACCAGGAGCAGCATGAACCTTAGTAGATGGCCTATCCTGTCCTCATCATCATCAATTTTGAGACTTTATCAATTTTCAAATCAAAAATTTCAAATCTTTAGTTTCAAAAAAACTCAATCCTCTACTTACAGTGAGAAAGTTTCCACAGTTTTGACCTTCTGATCTGAAGTAATTGTTAGGACTTCCTCTAACACCAGCAGGTATGTTCTTATTATCAGTTACTGTAGTCGTTGTTGTGGTAATTGGTCTTCCTCCGGTGCCATCGGTGGTGGTTGTGGTGGTTGTAGTCGTAGTAGTCCCCATTGTTACGGCTGCAACGGTGGAAGAAGACTCACCGGAACCAAAGAGATAACCAAGTGAACTTTCATTAACACCATTGTTCACTCCTCTTGCTTTACCCATCTTTTCAAGATCTGAATTTTGACTTTAAGTTTGTAATTATATCAGATCATATAATTTTACATCAGTAAGAAGATCCCAAAAGAGTATTGTTGTTGAGTTAGTAACAGAAGAGATCAAAAGGATTGATTTTTACCTCTTTCTCCCTCGAAATCTTCTTCTCTCTTCTTCCTCTTAAGCTTGACCACCAATTAAGAAAGAGAAACAGATGAAAAAAGATATTGAGTCGAGAGAAATTAACGAGACAAAAAAAATGTTTTCCAAAAAGGCCTTAATGGGCCTTATTGGGCTTCAATATATTGTTTTATCAGTTTTGCCCCAGTTGTGTTCAACATTTCCAAAATACTCTACAGCAACCTAAAGAAACTCTGAAATATTGGTACAAAATCAAAGAAATAGAGATTGATAAACTAGCTTTGGGCATAAGTACCAAAACCAAAAATATGTGTTCAGTTTGATTTTGATTTTGGTAAATAACTGTTTGGTTTTAGTTTTAGGTATATGTTGTTACCATATTTCAAAAACTAAAATTTAGTTAGTATCTATATAATTACTACATTTCATCTATTATTAAAAAAAATTATCCACGGTTCCTTATACCAATTTTTTCTGATATTTATAATGTTTTTGTGGTTAGAGGTCTATAGAACTTCTTTAAGGTCTACCATTTTTGCCATTATGTTATTATCGTTCGGTTATATAGTTTATAATCTCTAATAAAAAAAGATAGTTCTATGAGTTCAAGAAGATCAAAGGTGAATTATTGAATTGATAATGACATCGTCAAAACCGAATTTCAATCGATACCTAATATAATTATCGTATTTTGAAAATTGAAAAAACCGAAAAAAAAAAAATCTAAATTAAACCTAGTGGCAGACGGTAAATGACATTTAACCTAGTGGCAGGCGGTAACGCGCATTTGCATAATCCGGGATCGAGTCCTCATGCCTACATTATGTAGGAATTTGGCTATTGGACCGGCCAGTTGTGGTCCAATATAATATGTCGTTGACAAAAAAAAATTAAACCAACAAACCGAATACTAACGAAGAAGACAAATTCCAAAAAAGCAGGCGAGAAAAATGAGAAGCAAGTTCTTTTGAAAAGTTTCTGACAATAAAGAAGAAACTAAACATATTGTGTAAACCCATGACTTTGAGTATCATCATCATCATCATAATGAATATGTACTACCATCATCATCCTACGGACCAGATTCTCTCGTTGACTTCTTTGAAGATTTTAAGTGATGTTGAAAGATAGCAATGACGATATACTTCACATGAAAATTAAGATCTCAATCTCTCTTTGAATCTCTCTTTTTCTTTTTTCATTTTGTGCCCATTCTTCTTTTTTAAAGTACAAGGATCTAATTTTCGACTATATATAAATATTCCTAAATCTTTTAGATGCTTTCTTTTGTTCTTTGAGTATGTCCAAAGTGAATGTAACAAATATTTATTATTTTGCATATGAAAGTTACATGGATTCCAAACTTGGTCATTTGTAACTGTACCCCACACATTGAAAAGTAATTATGCAATTTTCATTTTCTTTTATATAGTTACATTTATTTATTTATTTTCCATGTGAATTAATTAAACAAAATGTAATTTCTGCAACGAAAATTTCGAGGTAACGAGAGACTCTAACACGTTCCAAGGTTCATGAACTTGGTGAGCTTTAAATCACCTTATGGGTTAAGTTTAGATAAAGATACAAGGAGATTAAAAGGGCCATATGATTGACACAACTCGAGAAACAATGTTATATATTGTTGCACATAAAGAGTACTTACATTACCAAGTTGTGATGATTATAACGATAAAATTGTACATTCCAATGAAACAATCATCGTAAACAAGATATAACTAGGAAGTGGTAGTGGACATTATAGGGAATATCAAAGTAATAGTGGCTCATTTTTATATGTAACCGAGAGGTTTCGATTGGGACCATCGATTCTCACCATTAGGAACTTTGCGTTATCTTCTATAAAGAACCCAATAGTTTGACATATTGTTAATTTTTCATCGTATATTAATTAAGAAATCGGGGAAATTTATACTGATTCTCATCCTAAACAAATCGAACATGTGACTTTTTGGATCTTTGATACCAAGTTCAAATTACTAACCTATCATTGGTTGGTGTGTTTTATTTTCTTTATCCAAATTGTTTATATTTTATATATAAGTGTGTTTATAAATAAAATGACCATGTGAATATGAAAAAGGATTAATGATAACTAATTACGGTTTTCCCCAATCTAAGATCCGTCGCATGTGGCATTAAATGATGAAGAAAGGAATCTTGACTTAGCTCATCGTTAAACAAATGGTTAGTGATTTGTATAGATTTAGAAACATATTTCATTATTTTCCATATCGAATAAAGATAATTTACTTAACTAGTACTAGAATTACTTATCTTCGAATCATAGATAACTCTATAAAGATATGTGTATGTAATATTGTTAGTCAAAATCAAACCCCACAGAAATTAATGATGAAGTTAAACAAATGTTGTATTGGTGGGTGATACGTGGGATCATGTGCCAATTATTGAACTCTATCTTAATTCCAACATTAATAATTTAACGTATATTACAATACACAATGATTATTAACTATCTAATTATATTGTACTTTTGCTTAGTTGGTTTCTTAACGATCATAACTCTCAAAGTCACTTGCCTTATTTCTCTTCATGTGAGTTTGTTTTCTTTCTTTTTTGTTCTCTTTGTCTTTTCTTTTTCACTTGTCTATTTATTTCCACTTATTCTCTGAATAGTGTCCTTATTATTTCCTTTGAAATTATTGATTAATTTACATCTTAATGGGTCAAGTATGTTTCATGCATTTCATATTATCTTTTATTTAAGAAAAATATACTTTATATGTATATATACAAAACATATTGAAAGCATGGTTGATGTAGATATGTATCAATTTAGAACTAAAATATCTTCCCCAAAATGGTGGCTCCTATTTAATTTTGCTTCCGCACACATTTCCTCGTTTCTAAATCAGTGGAAAGATTAATCTTTGATATAATAATTAATAACAAAGTGTAACTACTATGACATTAATTGATTTAGTTCATCCAACTTATAATTTTGATATAGAGTTTGATCTTTATGTACCACAAATAAAATATTACAACAGATTTTACAATAAATTTTAAATTTATAGATCAGATCATATTAATAAAAAGCTACATACAACCAATAAAGACATTAAAATAAAGTAACCTAATTGATCTTGTTAATCACAAACTTTTCGAAAATCATAGCAAAAGATCAATTTTATACAGAAATAGTCTCAATAAAAACTACAAAAAGAACCCAAACAATAAATATAGTATGATAAGAATCCAAACAAAATTACGCGTATGATATTAAATATGGGAAAAGGATCATTTTTAAAGTCAACTTTTTAATCGCCAATTTTACAAAAGGGATTTTACAAAACTATAATAGATATTTAATGAAATCCTTACAATATTATGACAAATGTTTTCTATATATTGACATCACTTGCAAAGCTTTTCTTAGTTCAAACACACTATTTGAACTATTGTTTGAGAACTTATATTGAAACTTCCATCTAAAGTAACCCAAATTTCATGAGCAAACTTCTTTAGAAAATAATTTTTCACTCCATTTTATTAATTTTTAAATTTGTATATTTAAAATTTTGTGGCATAAACTCTTATTTTTGGTAAATTTATGAATTATAGTTTTTGTAAAATTTCTTTTCGCTACGTTTTAATTAGTTTTGAGAATTTATGAATTTCAAAATTTATGACCTAAATACATATTTTTGGTTCATGTGTGATTAATCACTTTTCTCTTCACTTTTTTTTTATTAAATTTGAAAATTTATATATTTCAAATTATATATAAAATATATATCTAGTAAAGTTTTGATATTATTTGTAAATATTTATATTTCTATATATAAAATTCTATTTATTTAAATTTAAACTTTAATCTTATATTTTTGTAAATACTAATTATAGAAAAGTAGTGAATTTTGTACTAATAATTCAATTCAATTTAAATTATTTATTTTAATTTATTTGAAATCGACAATCAAAAAAATTTAGTTTAAAATTAATTTTTTTTTATTGTACAGATATTATTTATGTTAATTATTTAAATTTTTAGATAGTTTATATAGAATTATGTTCTGTTTATAGTTGGGTTGAAATTAGTACGTTTTAAAAAAGTGATATTTTCCCTATTAAATATAGTACAATGTTTGAAACCAAAACAAAAGGCCATGTGTAGTAGTATATTCCTCGGTACTTGCAAGGTCAAATCAATTAATTTTTGTGTTTAGAAAAAATCATTTAAAATAATAAAAACAAAAAAGAAAAAAAAGATAAGAAGTGACAAACCCCACCTGATTCACAGCACATTGAGGAACAAAGCACGTGATATGCCCACAAACTTTTTGTGATTAGTACATCTAAGGACATAAAACTCTCAAATAAGACCAAAAGACTTCCACTTTTTTTTTAAATACCTCATTTTCTATGTATATTCCCTTCATTTTAAAATTAATTCTTCACATGCCAAAATAATCAAAAGTTATTACATCATCTCTAAGCAAATATATGATTAATACATTAAGCAACCGACTATTATTATTTTATTAATATCAATAAAGCTATGAACTTTTTGATCTTAACCCAATTTTTAATACACTTGTGGTTTTTTTTTTGTTTTGTTAAAGAATACGCTTGTGGCTAATAAAGATACATCAAAGCACTAAATTGTATCTTTATTAGCCACTCTAATAAAAAAATATTTTTATATGACAAACTATATAAACTAGGAGTACTTGTATTTATTAATCTGGTCCTTTGTAGATGCAGAAACTTGAATCCAAAATCTGCATTAATATTTTAACTTTTTTTGGGTCGAAAACATTAATAGTTTAACTTGCATAGACATTATTATGCATGTCTCTTGCTAACTATTGAAGTCTCTGCATCACCAAAAAGTGTTCCATACTAATTAAATATTTTCAAAACAAATAATATAGTTTTTCGTCGACAAAAATAAAAATAAAAATGATAATAATAATAATAATATCTTAGTTAGAAGAATTCGTAGTAAGACCCACCATTCTTAGACCATGCAAGCTTTCTTCCAGTTCACCAATCCACTTTCTCTCTTAATAATTTATTTTTGATTTTGAGACAATTTTATATAGTATTCTCTTATCCTTTAATATAAATATATATTTATCGAATTGAATAAAATGCTGTGTGTTCCTGACAAACTCCACATGCACATGTAAAAGAGGCACCAAGTCTTATAAAGACCCACCCACATTATTCTGTCCACATGGATGTGTAAGGCTAACTTAGCTTATTATCACTCATTATAAATTAATAAATTTCATTTTTCATACTATCATCAAGTGATAAAAACCAAAGTTAGATTTGAAAATTAGTTAAAAAACAACTTCTAATTAACACAACACATTAATATAATTAATAAATAGATTCATTTTCCGAATTCTAGAATGTTTTTAATTGGCTGGTTTTTTCTCACCTAGTGGTTAGAGTGATTTCTTAAATAATTCTAATATTAGAAATTCTATCCATTATAAACTGCTAATAAACTAAAATAGATTTTGGGAAATGAGTTTTATTCTATAATATTATATATTATTGCTTTAATTGTTGATTTTTTATCTTATATAATATTGTTAAAAGTTTGGTTATGGATGAACTAGAAAAATATATTTAGTTCAGTAATTGAGTGCTATATTTTTATCATTTTTTAGTCGAATTTGATTATATAAAATTAGATTTCTTTCACATAGTATTATTTGGAAAATTTGATTATAGATAGAAATTGTCAATAGAAAAGGAAATGCATTTAATCCTTTTAAAAGAATTTATTTTCTTTTAAGTTAGCCTTGTGCTATCATGTGCTTAAGAGGTGAAACAGATTCCTCATTATTTGGCGAGCAGAATTTTTCAGAGCTCTGACATAATTAAATAATATAAGATTATAATATATAATATCTCTTACATGTATAATCTAACATGTTAACACATGTACATGCATTACATTATATATGCTTCAAAGCCTTCTCATGACAGTTGTAGCTTCGACTTTAAAGATACAAACCTCTTTCTTTTTCAACAAAAACATTAACTTTTCTTTTTTCCTCTTCTCTGCTTTCTTCTTCAAGGTAGCCTCCAAGCAAAACACAGAAGAACCCAATCTGTTGTCTGCTCATAACTTCACAAGAAGCTATAACTTGTCCTTTGATGTTGCTTTCTTCTTGTCCGTTTCTTCTTTTCTTCTTCCTCTGAAACACAAACAGAAATCCTTTGAACCCAGAACAGAGTAAAAAGACGAAGAAACTGATAATTGTGAAAAACTGAGTATATATGAGGAGAAACTTGAACGCTTTTTAGTTATCTATTTTGAGATAAGAGTTAAGAAGAAAAAGAAGAAGATATGTCTGCAAAACTTCTGTATAACTTGTCAGATGAGAATCCTAATCTGAACAAACAGTTTGGATGCATGAATGGGGTCCTTCAAGTATTTTACCGGCAACATTGTCCGGCGAGACCAGTCGCCGTCTCCGGCGATGTAGACAAGTCTTTGCCTCCAGGTAAACTTAGATTCTCTCTCTATCTCTGTCTCGCTCTTTCTAATCTCCTCAGTTCAGAGTCTAGGACCACAAAGAAACAGAGTAGATTCACTAGAACCAGTCGGTTATTATAAGCTTATAGCTAAGAACAAGAGATCTTTTTGCAGGAGAAAAAAGAGATATTGTCGGGGATATCAACATAGAAAGCGATAAAGAAACGGTAAAAAGTACTAAGAAGAAGAAGTCTGCAGCCAAGGAGAAGCATAGAGTCGTCTCTTCTGAATCTTCTTCAAGGCCTTCGTTTTCTTCTTCTCCACGCTCCTCAAGCTTCTCATCTGCAGAAGTTAGTACCACAGCTTCTCAATTTGACCCGCCTAGTGAGAATCTGATCAGAGAACAGCCCAATGGTGGCCTGATGATGCCGTATGATATAAAGGAGCTTGTGAAAGGCTCTTTTAATAGAGATATGAGAACCAAAGGTGAAGAAGCAGCTTTCACTCAGCAGCAGCAGCCCAATTCAGCTCGAACTAGCATGTTGCTTCCCAAAGAATTGTCATTGCGTTCGCCATGTCGGAGTTCCAACGAGTGGAATGAAGGAAGAGGAATGGCTGGGAAGTTCAAAGAAAGTCATCGGCTTTCGTACGATGAGAGGGAGATGAGAAACAATGGAATTAAGACGGGCTCAAAGTTGAAAGAGACACCAAGGTTGTCTTTGGATAGTAGATCGAATTCCTTTAGGAGTCCGAGAGTAGATGCTGCGAGATTGAGTTGTCCAGAGGAACCCACAACAATGAGTCACAGGAGATCGAGTTCAAGCTCGAGTGTTGTTGCCAAACTGATGGGTCTTGAATCCATTGCTGACAATTCTGATACTGAACAGAGAAGAGAGAACCGGTTTTGTGACTCTCCAAGGCCAATGTCCCGAGTGGAACCACCAGCTCTACAGAGATCTAGAAGTGTTGATTCAATAAAGAAAATACCTGCTTCAGCTGCTTCTAAGTTTCCAATGGAACAAGCTCCATGGAAGCAAACGAAAGGAGGCGACGCTGCACTGACCGTTTATGGCGAAATTCAGAAGCGGCTTACACAGTTGGAATTCAAAAAGTCGGGTAAAGATCTCAGAGCTCTTAAGCAAATACTTGAGGCTATGGATAAAACACAGCAGTTGATAGATGGAAGAAGGGATGAGAGTGCTATGAGCACAACCACTATTATGCAGAGAACTAACCAGCCAGTCCCAGCTGCCACAAGTCCAGCCAGGAACTTCAAACCTTCATCGATCGTTGGTATGCAGTCGCCAGCTCCAGTTTCCACCTCTTCGCTGCCACAGAATGTACCTTTACAAAATGTCAAGGTTGGAAACTCTAGACAAATCCGGAAAGTGACCTCGGGGAAGCAGAACGCAATGGATTTAACCCCAAGGCCAGGCCTTTACAAGAGCCAACTCGACTCCACGAAGAGCAATAGCGCAAAAACATTACGATCGAGGCAAGCTTCGGCTGCGGATTCTTGTTCCATGACCAAGTCAGGTAGGCGCCAACAGCAGAGTGTCAGCCCAAGAACGCAGCCAAAAAAGATTGGGTTCGAGAAGCAGTCTCGACCCACAACTCCAAAATCAGAGCCAGGCAAAAAGCAACTCGGAAGGCAACAAACAGAAGTAGCCTCCCCGAGAAGAAAACAGGGGATAAAACCTCGTACTCTTCACGAACCTGATGACCGGTTAAGCAATGCGAGCAGTGACTTGAGAAGTCTAAGGTCTGACAGCAACATAAGCTTGGGATGGGATGTTGACATTGAGGTTACAAGCAGACATAGTTTGGAGAGAAACTATGACTTCCAAGTGCAGCACTCCCCAAAACAAAGGGTATTAGTACATCTCTTTTTCTCTCTCACGAACCTTCACTTCTCAAGTTGATTCATTAGTACTCATTTTTTCTAAACTTTTCTGTTTACCAATTCAGAGTCCGGACTTTGGAACCAAACAAGACAGACCGTCCCTAAAACCTCTCAAAATTACCGTTGAACAACCGAGTCCTGTATCAGTTCTTGATGCAGCCTTCGACGAAGAGGATTCACCATCCCCTGTGAGGAAGATTTCCCTTACTTTTAAAGGTGAGGCGCTTAGAAAAGAACAATCTTCTGCTTATTAGTGACTAGTTCATACATCGTAGCAATTCACAATGTCTTGGTTTGTGTAAAGTTCTCACCGTTTTTTTCACATGTTTTCTTGCCACAGAGGACGATCCTTTACGCTCTGAAGAATCTGAGTGGATAAAAAAGTCTTCTGGCTTCTGCAGATCCATACTATTTCCTGAGAGTAATCGGATTCCAACGCAGCCAGGTTCTGATCTTCTCGATTGCTTCCCTGAAGAAGGTGCAGACTTGAAAAGCAGCAACCACAAGTACATCTCGGAGATACTGTTGGCATCAGGGCTTCTAAGAGATCTTGAATACAGCATGGAAAGCTTTCAGCTGCACCCAGCGCGCCTTCCAATCAATCCTGGACTGTTCTTCATCCTGGAACAGAACAAGGCCAGCAATGTGAACCACTCAGATAACAAACATAGAGGCACAGGATTCAGACAACAGCAGACAAATCCAACAGAAAAGATCAGGAGAAAACTCACCTTTGACACCGTTAACGAGATTCTAGCCAAGAGGTTCATTGCAGAAGGCTGTACAAAACCACGTTTAACCACAAATCCACTGAGAGAAATGGAGAAAATATCAAAAGAAGAGCAACTTCTGCGGAGTCTGTGTTCAGAGATTAACAGGTTACAAGAAAACAACTCAAACTGTATCCTGGAGGAGTTTGAAGGACAGACTCCAGGAATTGTCTTAGACATTGAGAGAATGATTTTCAGAGACTTGGTTAATGAAGTCTGTTTCTGCTAAGTTATATATTTATCCCGTAGAATTGTAAATGAAGGAATCTTAAAGAGGAAGAGAACCTTTGGTCTCTGGGTATTCAGCCCTCTTGTCTGTTCTGTTCTTTGTGTAACCTGCATATATATATATAGAGGTATAATTAATAAATAACAATCTTCAAGTTCAAGGATAATCCATGTATCAAAAAGTGCGAGGAGCATATTAATTTCTCAATCAAATAATACAATATTACATAAATTTAAAGGCCAAACAACCTTCTGTTTCTCCATTTTGAATATGTGAAAATCTCTTACCTAAAAAGTAAAGTAATTTCAGTTGCAAACGATCACTTAACTCAGGATGAAGACCTACTTTGTCTACAAATTCTAAGATGACATCTACTTTACATCTGAGTCGACAATTTGCGATTCATTTCTTTCCTGCTTTTCTTCAATTTCTGACTTCTTCCTCTTGTCTTCACTTTCTTCCTGGAAGCTATGGCTTATTGCCAAACACGTAGGTCTTCTTGTAGTCCCGATCTTGAAATTTACCAGAGTTCGCTGTGTTCTTGGACCATCTTTCTTCTCTCCATCCTCGGGATCAGCTAGTCTGTTCCTGTTGTTGGTTTTATCCAGTGCAGCAGAAGCCTCTACAACTGGGATGTGGTGGTTGTTTCTCATATGCTTTTGAGGAACATAGTGGATGCTAACAACTTCGTTTGAAAGCTCCAAAGGGCGGAAAAAAGGTGACACATCCTTCTCTATTAATCGAAGAGGCGCAGTTAGAAACGGGTTACCTTCCACTTCTGCTTCACTTGATTCTCGAACATCCTTAGGAGATTTAAGTATTTCTAACCGACTACCATCTAAAGAATGTTGCATACTCGGTAAAGATGACCCATTTTCTTTACTCAGACTTTCTTCTTCGATTGTGCCTACATTAGTCTCCTCTGATCGATCACATAATTTGGTGTCGGGAAATGCAGGAAGCCAAGCAGGTATGTGTTCATCCGGAGGTTCTGCTCCTACCTGAGAGAAACTAGGGGCAGGTCTTTTTTCTTTATTAAATGGGAAACGGGGAAGAGAATAAACAAACGGCATCTCATCCACTTCTCCAGTATAACGAATAATATCCTTGACTACACCAGAAACAGCAAGACAATGGTCAGTATCTGCAACACCAGCAAAACCCAAACCAGATCCCAAATCCTCTAATGCTTGGACAATGTCCAGAGAATTACCATCTACTCTACCAGCTACGTTAGCATACATATGAGCAGTCTTCCCAATGCTCTGAATATACTGGACCGCCACATCGGTAAGTGTTTCAAGAGCAGATTCTTGAAAAGAACTAAACCTCATGCCTTCGCGTGCCTGTGATTCCTGATACAAACTAATCTCTACACTCTCGCATATCTGAGCCACCGCCATTCTCGCTATTGCATACACGAAATCATTGCCTCGAAAAAGCTTTCTCTTGCCATGTAACTCTCTTCTCTGACTTCCACTCTCCCCACCTCCATTGTTCATATTCAACCTCTCTTACAATTTCACCCAACATAACATGTACAACCATTTCTAAAATTAGAAACCAACACAACACGCATCCCTCTGAGAACACAAAAAAAAAAATCAATTCTTTTGGCAAGAAATTCTTCTCTTCGGCACCTACACAAACGAATACGCGAAGATAAAACATTAGGATCGATTCTGAAGCAACCCAGAAACCAATTCAATGTAAGAAAACGAAGAACTAAACACACATTTTCCTACCAAAATACTGAAAATAAATTTAGCCATAGATCAATTCCAATCCGGTTACTAAGATTACTTATTTCCAGCGAGACCCTAGTAACTAATCGTGTTCAATTCACCGCAATGGAAAGCAAAAAAAAAAAAGAAGCAAAATCGAGAAGATAAACGAATCCAAATTAAAGAAGTAACATGCTTACCGAAGAAAAAGCTTTCTTCATTGTAAAACACCACCGAGGAACAATTTCTCCGAGGAAGAAGAACAGAAAGACTTGAGCAGCTATCGGTGGCGAACACAGTGAGTGAAAACCCTAACGAGGGAGTGAAATTAAGGAGGAAATTTAGAGAGGTTCTTAGTACCAAGAAACAAAATTGAAGAAATTTCAAAAGCGAAATCAAAACCCAGCTCAAAGAAAAACCCTTTCGGATCCAGTATGGAGTCGAAGAAAGAGAAAGAGTGGGAGATTAAAGTTTAGTTTGAGATTTTCGTTAACTTATAGAGTAACGAAAGAAACAAGAAAATAAAAGGTAATCACTTTTTCTTTGTGAAATAAATTTAAATAATTAATATTTCAAATGGAGTTCATTTTTATTAATATAAAGTTTACAGCGATGATGTGATAATTAGAGAGGATACAATAATTGCGGGAAACAATTATAATATTTCTGTAACGGAAAAATTAATCAAGATCGGGGAAATCTTGAAAGACACAATGAGTCGTGACAAATAGATTAATAAACAGAACATGGGCTTAAAATTAGAGAATAGTAATGGGCTTTTGAGTTAAGCCCAATAATGAAGGATACCGTAATAGCAAAGAAAGAAGGATCATTGCCAAAGTGTATCTTTGTTTAGCCTGCTTTCAATTACGGTGAGACTGATTGGAAGTTATAAGGAAAGTAAAACCATATCTCTCAAAGTGTTTTATTTTTGTCAATAAATTAAAACTTTAAATCATCTCTAACAATACGTAGAGTCGAATTTCTGTAGGTAATACAGTTAAAAACTATTTGATCAAACATACATTTTCGTGAGTATGTTTCTTATATAACATCAATATGTATATACAAATGCTTATATGTACAATGTGGATTACGCAATTCTGAAATTTATATGGTAGGAAAGATGACAAAAATGGACTCAACCACTCAACCAAACATATTTCCTCCTCAAAATGTTTTATAATCTTTTTTTTTTTTTTATTTTAGGTTTTGTTGATGGAAATAACATGTATACACACATGCTTGTATGTATATATGTATAATGATAGGTAGAGATGATGATGGAAGCTTTTTGCAGAAAGTATGATTAGAAACAACAGAGGGACAAAGCATTGGATCGGTAGCCTTTTTATTCAAATCAATTAAAGATTGATCGTATATTATACTATTATTAATATTCAGAAGCTAGTTTTTGTCTCTATTTACACATTTATTACTTAATTTGGAGGATGATTTATTAGAATACAGTAGAATTATAGAAATATCTATACTAATAAAAGCAAGGTTTTGAGACCTCTTAAGCCATCCAACTCATCTTTCTCATATTTCTATCTTTTTGCCACATCACTCCTATCTTCTTGTCACATCAGCTTTTGTTTTAAAATTTTTTTATTTTTAATAAAAAAAATCAAAAGACAATTATTATTTACTTAATCACATTACTTATTATAATATGGACATTCAAAGGTCTCACATCAAATTAAGTTATATTATGTTATAATCTATACTAAACCAATATATTGATTAGAAGTACTTAATCACATTACTTACTATAATATGGACATTCAAAAGTCTCACAACAAATTAAGTTATATTATGTTGTAATCTATACTAAACCAATTGATTAGAAGTATAATATATCGTATCGTATGGCCAAAATTATTAGAAGAGTTATCTAAATTACCAAACAAAAAAGAATACGATTCTTTTTTAAAATATGACAAAAATATTTTTCTACTTAATAAACTATCCATAATCTCAATACCAATTAAAAATGACTAAACTGATAAATAATATTTTACGTAGTAAAACCTAAACTTACTATTTAAGAATAATCAAACTAACTAACTTATTAAAATACTGCAATTTAGTGGTCAAGAAAAAGAAACTATTTTATTATAAATGACTCATATATATATATAATACTACTTAGGTTTGATGTTCTAGCAAAATAATTTTTTTAAAAGGATTGGTAGACGTAGTAGCGGTTACTAATTTCAAGTGCTGTTTTTTTCCCAATTAAGTACTAATCATCTGTTTAATGACTAACAAAAAATAGTCACTTCAACTAAAAATATAATTAGAAAAAATAAAAATAAACTATGTAAAATTTAAAATAGAAAAAAAATACAATATTTTCTACATCGATTAAAATTTATGTGTAGATATCTATCTACATGTCAGGAAATAAATAGTTCAATTGAGGTATATTCAATGTCTTTGCACCTCAAAAACACACCTACACATTCCATACAAATAATAACCAAACTTTGTTACCTTTTTACCCAGGGAGATGATAACAATGAAGCACCAAAAACTAAAACTCCTGAAAGTTTAAAACACATTATTGGCCAAACTTGCAAATTCCATATCAAAGTGTCAATGTACAACTTCCTAGCTTCACGTCAAACTTTCACTGTCTCCCGTATTGTTCCGAACGACGTTGGCTTGAACGACGAGGCGTCCGGAATAAACAACTCCATATATGCTGACTGTGCAATTCTTTTCAAGGCTCGGAACACACATCCAAACAAATTATCTGATGAAGACGTGAAGAACGAGAAGCGCCCCCGTCTAGATAACTAAACCAGCTTATTCACCTCACATTACAAGTTGTTTCTTTGATTTAATTTAAAATCATTCTCAATGTTACAAAATTTTTTTTTCAATTTCCTGTCCCTCCATACTATTCATAAGTTCCATCTTATTTTCCTTTTTTTGGTTTAACATTGCACTACTACGAGATCACCTTTCTATAAAATTATTTCCACTCAATAATCATTACTATCAAAATGTTGTGTTTTGTTAAATACGCATACATTAATAAAGTCATTCAATGTTTATTGAATCTATCATGACACAAACCTGCAAATGACTTCATTAATCCAAGGTGTAGATAATGTGTTAATAAAGAGATTGCATGAAATAAAAGAATTTATTGTAAGGTAAGATGAACTATATTTATCTTCTTTTTTCTTTACATATTTGAAAAACCTAAATTGAATATGAACCGAGTCAAAGAAAAAAGTTAAATAGGTTTCTTTAAAATAAACAATTTTCATAATATATTATATAATCAATTAGCTTATATAGCATAATTTAGTTATTATATATTTGGAAAAAATACTAAAATTTAATCATTTATTATATATCTAGATTTTGTCATTCATAAATCAAAACCCTCTAATTACCTGAAATTGAATCTTCTTCTTTGTCCAATTCTTCATCTCTTTTTATTAACTAAGTCCATTTCGATTTTGTTAAAAAAAATCTTTGAAAATAAAGGTTTTGTTTTACATTTTAAATATTTTCATGGACCAAAGAGTATATAATATGTAACTTAATCTTCGTTATTCGAATTCAAAAGACCTCTGAATGTCCATATTACACGTCGGTTGATTTACAGTGATGAAGTTGTTTAATCTTCTATTGAAACTATACATATTCACCACTTTTGAATGTCCATAGTTACTTTTTATTTCTATTTTTTTTACCATCCAAAATAATTGGGTTGAATATCTTATATACATGTCATTTTTCCGTTTAGTCACTCCAACTAATAACTCTGATATCTAGAATTTGTTCCATTTCTCTTAATTAAAAAAACTATAAAATGATTTGAGGTTATTGTATCTTATCGATCTAATTATTCGAAAAGAATAACATCTTATGCAATTTGGATATTTCAATGACATAATTTTATATAAAAAAATACTACTTCATAAAAGATATATTCTTAAATTGTTCTTCAGATAATATTATAAGTATAGTCTTCAAATAATTTCACACATGTACTTTTGATCTTTAAATATTAAATAAAACCAGACCAGAATCCTGATTGAAGTCTACTTCATAACTATAACTCATAACTGAAAATTGCACTATTTGCCTTCAAACATTCAAAGGACGAGATGCCATTTATAATCTAGCCGCAACCACATCTACCACCATGATTGCATAATAATTTGGCTTAACGAAAATAAAAATTGTTCAATATGTAGGGTAACATATATTTAATTTTTCCATTCGAAATAATAATAAAATTATCCATTTCTGATGCACATACCTTTCATTTCAGAAATACAACGCAAATCACAAAATTTGACAAGTTACTCAACAAATAAACTACATATAAATGTTTCTAAACTAAAAACCGGACGTAGCCCGGTCAATCCTCTAGTTATTTAAATAGGAGTAATGTTTCAAAGTTATTAGAATAGTTTTTAGTATTTTTAATATACCCTTTTATTTTATTTTGATGAACAAATAAAAATGTAATTACAAAATTGGTATTAATGACCCTAATAAACTCTACTAAACTAAATGTATGTACCATAGTAGAGTTGACATTTAGTAGTAAAGTTAATATTTTGAAAAGTAGTGTATGGTAAAGTTAATAATGACCCATGGTAGAGTTTGGTTTCCTCGTGGAAAATGATTCTAGTCACCTTTAGTAGAGTTGATATTTCGAAAAAGTTGTATATGAAAAAGTTGATGATGTCCATGGTAAAGTTCTTTTTCTCGTGGAATATGTAACTAGTGACGTATAGCAGAGTTGATATTTTGAAAAATCGTGTTTGCTAAAGTTAGAGTTCACCCATGATAGAGTTCTTTTTGATGTGGAAAAGGTAACTAGTGACCATTTTTAGAGTTGATATTTTTAAAAAGTGGTATATGGTAAAGTTTACGTTGTCACATAGTAGAGTTCATTATCCTCGTAGTAGAGTTGATAATGTGGAAAATAATGTATGGTAAAGTTGATATTGCCCATGGTCGAGTTAGTTCTTCGTAGTAGAGTTGATAATTAGAAAAAGTGTATGGTAAATTTGATAATGATCTATAGTAGAGTTGATAGTTCGAAAACATATTGTATGGTAAAGTTATGTTTTACCCATGGTAGAGTAAAGGACAATTATAGTAGAGTTAAGGAATCCTTCATAGTAACGTTGATCATGGAAACATAGTGCATTTTCCTCGTGTTCTTGCAAGCAGTTTAACGTAGAAAAAATACCTTGCATGCATGCCATTGCCGTAGCTGAGGCTAGGCATTAATGTTACTCATATTTTGTCGGTTTTGAGCTCATTATTACGGTTATATTTGGGAAATTCGTCTATGTTTTATTGAGATTTCAGGTCAAAAACGTTCAGAGTTGGAATCATGTTTGAAGGTGGACTTTGGAGAGGTTTGAAGCATTTTCGACATTCTCCACGAAAGGAAGGACCGATCGATCTACCAAGGATCGATCTATCAATGATCTGAAAGGATTATGCGCACAATCTGAAGAACGACTTGGTTTCTGAGAAGATCGATTCATCACCCAAAAGATCGATCGATCAGCCAAGGATCCATCGATCAAAACCTTTTGAAGAAACCTAATTTCGCGATTTTTAGCTCTTTTTTTGGGTCCTATAAATACTCGTTTCCTATTTTTATTTTAGGAAGCCGCTTTTTGAGTTGTGAGAGACGAATTTTACAGAGTTTTAAGAGTTTGTAAGCTAGGAAGAAAATCTCTTCATACTTGAGAAGAATTTCTGAATCCTCTTTATTTATGTTAATTCAATTTCAATTTCAGTTCATCATGAGTTGCTAAATTTGTTGTTCTATGTCTGAGTAGATCTTATATTGAATCTAGGGATTCTAGGGTTTTAGAATTCACTATTGGGGAACAAATATGATTGATGAATAGATGATTCTCCTTCTAATACTCGAGTCTAATGCATAGATTAGCTTGATCACCTTGTCGGTGATTTTAGGTTGTTAACTTTCCAGAAGATTGTTAAGAACTAGAACTAGGTTAGAAGAGCAATTCCTTCACTACCAACGAGAGTTGATGCTAGGTTGGATAGTGGGTAATTGAACCTAAACAATAAAGTCTATTTGTAATCTGAAACCAACGAGAGTTAGGACCTTTAGGTTATTAGTAGAGGGGTAGATTCAACGAGAGTTGGTTTACCTTTATTTATGTTCAAGCCGAGAATAAGATTAGAGTAGTTCCTGAATAGTTTCCCTGACAAGAATTTTAACTCCCGAATCAATACCCGACATCCGATTACTTTAGTAATTTGATTACAATCACAAGTTGTTAGAATTCACTTCCTTCATTCGATTGATATAACTTGCGATTCAATATAAATTGAGAGTGTAACTTGGTTCTCTGAGGAATTCGACCCCTAAGTACTATTACGTTTGTTGTGCACTTGGAGTAGGATATAGGGTTAAAACTCGTAGTATCAAGCATCAATCAAGAAACAAACTCATACCCCTACTATCACACAAACTACTTGTATAATGCCTAATAAAAACATATAATGTCAATGGATGTAGCAATTCCGATTACATTGGATGTGAGTTGTAAAGTTTATAACCCCCCACGTACACCAACAACCTGGTAGGTCAAAGAAATCTGGGATAAAAAGCTGGTCCGAATGCTTAACAGAGACAAAATGACCAAGGAAAGTTTTAGCTTATGTAATACTTGAACTATGTTATAACATGCTAATGTCTACCATCATTACAAAAATATACGACCCTAAAGAACCTAACTCTACCACTCCAGGAGTAAGTATTGGGAGGTTGAAAGGAGAAGGGCCTTCTCACATAATTGTTGAGGACCTGGATCGGTGTACGAAATTGTTTCCTCCACTGAAAGTTGCTCTCTGAAGTCAGTGGCGTACTTCAAGCGAACGAAGGAAATGTGCTCATCATCTAGTCCCTCGAATGTGCATCCAAGGGCTAAACACTCGATGAACTTCAAACAGTAAACGCCATAATCGCCTGACTTGATATTACGTGTATCGACATTCACACGCACATCTTTATAAAATTTAACACTAACATGCTCACACATCTCCGGCGGTGCAAAAAACTTGATCATCTTTGGAATCATCATGGCGTACGACCTACATGAAATGAATAGACGGTCATGCATTAACTTTATCACAGTTGAAACAACGTCTACCAAACAAACAATTAACTCTACCACAATAAAAACAACCCTTAATAAACAAAACCAAACTCTTCCATACATTAAACAACTCTATTAAACTAATTACTAACTCTATTAAACTATCAACTATCTTTGTCAATCAAACAATCAACTCTACCACACTGGAAACAACTTCTACTAAACTAAAACCAAATTTTACCATACATGAAGCAACTCTATCCAACTAACTAATAACTCTACTAAATAAACAACCACTTGCATGACCACTGAATAGTTGGAATGGCGATGACACAAGGGTCGGGATAAAAAAATTATATATTTCTTTGTAACAAATCAACCGGCACGGCCACCTAGTGATTATCAAAATTATGAGGAATGTAAATAGTATCTATGTCTCTCATCCATCACTTGTTAGTGGCATAAAATGTAGGTTGAATGCCTTTAAAGAGCTATTTATACCCATTCGTCTAGACGAATGTCTTCTCATTTCCCATGAAATCTCTCTAGTATTGGTTACACCAACATTCACAAAACAATGGATCTAGGAAAGCAAGCCGATTACTCTTGAATTCGCTGGGACATTGCAACGATATCTGCCGGAAAAGATTCATTCTCATTGTGATATGCTGGATAACAAAAAGTGAATGTACGCAACAAATTAATGAAAAAACTCTTATCATATACGGAATGAACTCTATTATGGAATATAAGAACTCTACTATTGATATATTGAACAATACAAAATAAGGAGTAAACTTTACCAAAAAGCGAATGAATTCTACCAAATAGATGTTATATCAAACTTATTAAGTCGTGAAGTCAACCATATTGATCGATAAGCCATTAGTGATTTGACGACACCATCGACGGTTATATCCCTACACAAATTGTTAATAAACCAGAAAACATGAGAGGATGGCTAGATATTGTGTTAAGATATTACTTCTAACTTGTGCAACATATAATTACGTAGCCAAAACATTTTAATTTTTGAATCGGGCTGAAAGGATCGTATATGGCGGGCGAATGAACCACATTCTTCATAATCCTTTTTACTACTGAACATCCTACGAAAGAGGATACGTGTAACATGGATACAGTGTCAGAAAAATTATACCATGGATAACTGAACTCAACTAAACAGTTCGTGATGTTTACTATATTCACTCAAGTCTACTATTTTGTGCATGAGCTCTACTATGTTAGTCTTGGCATTATTCAACTCTATCAATCTCTAAATGAACTCTATTACATTACTTGGTTCGCAGCGAGTGCTTTTTTTGTGAGCCTTTTTTGGCAACATGTCCTCTATACTTAGCACAGTCATACTTTCATCATTTTCATCACCATCCTTATCCTTTATCGGAGAGAACAATATTTATGAGACCAAATTGTGACATACCGGACTTCGATTTATTTGCCAAAGGTGAAGTAGGGTCATCTGATATCTCGACATTTGGTATTTTCTCAAGACTATCTTCTTTTCTCTCACATGTCACCTCCAGGTTCTAACAACACGTGATGCTGGGCTCAAAGGATCGGAAGTCTCTTGCGTCTCAATAATCCATTTATTATGTAAAATAACACACATAATGATGTTACACTGTCAATTATACATACTACAAATATTGTCAATTCTACTAAACACAAGGTCAACTCTACCAACCAACAACACAACTCTACTAAACATAATGTCAAATCTACCAATCAACAACACAACTTTACTAAACATATTGTCAACTCTACCAATCATCAACACAACTTTACCAAACAACATATTAACACTACTACTCCTACTGTCAACTTTACTAACCATAACTCTACCAAACAACATATTAACTATACAACTCTTATTGTCAATTCTACTAAAAGTAATGTCAACTCAACCAATCAACAACACAACTATAGAATGCACAAATGTACTTGGTTCGGGGAAATGTGTGTTGGGCCTTGGGACAACACGGTGTCGTCAAAGATTGAATCTCTGGTTAAACTAATTATGCTAGGTTGTGAATATGTGACACTAGGTGTTTCCTCTAAGTCAGAGTCAACCATTTGGCTGATTTAGTTCAGGAGACTGCGACCATATTATTAGTAATTAACTTTACCATGCTAACCACTTGGTAGTTGGTAAAGATGTACTAAACATATAATTTGTTTGGTAGAGTTTATCAAACAAGACACATAACTCGACTAAACCATATAAATGACCTCTACCACAATTTACCACACACAACTTTTAAATAAACAGTTATAGTACGTCATACATGTATACGAATGTAAACATGGACAACATAAATCAGAGTAAGTGTCATTCAAATAGAATCGTATGTACCGAGTTCAGATCCAAATTGGGAGGAACAATGTCATCCATTCTATTGGCCATTTTATCATTCCCAACAGGATCACGAGTGTGACCTTAGTGAACGTGTCTGACTTAAGCGTTCAACATCTGCCTTGTTATTGTCCAAGCACTCAAAAACTGGCTGCACCCTTTTCTCCTCCACCCTTGCAAGCCTCTCAAGTAAGATGGTCTGATCTGAACCACTTTGTTCTATGCTTGCAATCCGCTCAGTCAACATATACATGTATGCGTTATTTTCCTCTAGCTGAAAGAGTCAGTCAGACAACACAATTTTCTCCGCTCTCATCCCTTGAAAAGCTATAGTCAACCCTAGGAGTGTTTCAATCAATGAACTCATACATGTTTGGTTTGAATCTTACCAGTTCTTTTAAGGTAGTCGACTCATACATCTCCGGCTCACTATTTTCCTCGCTCGGTGGAGTACTCACAATATGTTTCTTCTTTTGCTCTACAACGTTCTTCTTTTTCTCTGCCTCTTTCTTCTTCTCTACAACATTCACAGTAGTTGCCTCCTTCTGCAGTATGTCCTTCTTGTTCACCGCCTCCTTTGATTGAGAAAGGGGAGAGACTCGAATGCCCATATAAGAACTGCATGCACAAACCCATGAATAGTATAAGACTTTCTCTTATATGATGCACGTCTGATAGACCTCATCAGTGCATTAAAAGCTTTTCTTCCCCAAGGATGCCTCTCAAACCGTTGTAGATTTGCAACCAACTTTACAGAACCATATGGAATCCTACTGTTTATGTGAAGACCATAAATACAAATATGCAAAATTATTAACAACCATCCATCTTTCTTTTCTCAAGAGATCATCCTCATTGCTGCAAACTCGTGTAGAAAAAATCCGATAGGCATACAACCTACCAAGACCCACAACTCAAAGACAAGAGTTTTCCTCTTTGTCTTGGTATGCATCTTCACCAATGCCCTTCATCATATTCCTAATCTCATTGAGATTGCATTTGTGGTTTATGCTCTGGTTCTTCACGACTACAAGACCATCTTTGAAAAGCCTTTGCAGGTAGTCCTTGGCCGCAACTATACATGTTGGATGAAACCAGGAACTATCAACAAATATACATATATAAACTCAACCAAAACAAACCTAACTTTACTAAACTTTACTAAACGTTACGAAACTAAACCTTAACTATACTATCTTTACAACAATAAACCCTAACTTTACTAAAATTTAGCATACTACAAATGAACTTTACTACACTAACAAAAACTCAAGTTGAACCCAACCAATCGAACCCTTATCAATATGTCTCGAACTATATCACACTAAAAATGAACTTTACAGCATTAACAAAAACTCATGATGAACCCTATCAATCAAAGCCTCACCAATATGTCTCGAACTATCTTTACTATTCTAAGACAAAACAACTTCCCCAAATCCAGAAACCCATTTCGAAAACCATGCAATTGAAACATAAAACTCTAGTTCAAAATCAAGAGAAATAGAAAGATGAACAAAGAGATCGAACCTAGAAAATGATTTACCAACATTATAAACAGAAGAGAAGAATAAGAAGAAGATGGATAGAGGAGATTCACTTACTCATACCTTTGAAAATGCTTGTATCTCGGTTCACACAGTTAGTAATGGTGAGAAGAAGACGAAACAGTGAGAGGAAGACGAAACAAGAGAAGAAGAAACGGGAAAGAATAAGAATAAGAAAGAAAAATAAAGAGAAATCAGAAAATTAGTTTATGTTTTTTTCAACTTCAAAATGATGCAAATATAATTACACTCTTCCCTTTTTTTCAAAAACTATGAGTAATATAAGTATAAATCTACTCTATGAGTAATTTTTTCGAATTTGAATCTACATTTTGAGCCTAACTCTTGCATGCGCTTGTGAATTAAATAATGCATGTGATAATACTACTTTAATTTTAATTATAACATATTAATTCACGACGAGAGCATTTTGCGTATGCTTTTATATTCGAATCATTTTATATTAATTGTTTCTAGTACATAACACATTCACTTAACATTGTACATCTTGTTATCGTAATTAATTGGAATTACATAGTCTCTTGACTAGTCATCACCTGAGTTCTATAGTTTCATTTATGTTCCTTGCATCCAATAGAAACATAATGATCACTTTTGTTTTGTGTGACAACAATATTAGGATCTACAAAAACTCTATCCGTTGTCAAATCTTCTAAAACCTAAAACAATATTATATAGAAATTATATGATTTTTCTAAACATAACAATTACTTATACTTCGGTAATATACAAACATATTAATTTAAATTATTTAACTATACTGCATAGTATTACGTTATCAATTAATAATTCTGAATTTGTTTAGCTTATCAGGTTCTCAATATACACATAAGTATACCACACTTATACATTGAGCCCTAAACGAATCTACATTTCATGTAGATGTATGTATTCAGAAGAGAAAGTTATACAAACACATGCTAAAGTACAAGTAATTAATAAATCAATTATGACATTAATTTGTATGTAGAAACATACAAAGAAAAAAACAGTACAATATAAGTTGAGGACTCTTTCTTTTTCTTTCTTTTTGTTTTGTTTTGTTTTGTGTCCTCTTACTTTTAAACACACCAAACGTTAATTGTGTCTATAATCTAATTTCACAAATGATTATCACTTCCTCTACTCGTCCTAGTCGTAGTAGGTCTACCACCATTGTTGCTACTACTAGTACCATGTAACAATGAATATAAACTCGAAATATTTTGAGAAGAAGATGATGAATTATCCATTAATGGCATTTGAAAATGGCTTACCATATGCCTCGGATCTATAGACGACGATGATGGAAACAAAGATTGTATCGTTGTCGTTGTTGTTGTCAATGGAAATGGAACAAGGCTATGTACTTGATGTTGATGATGATGATAATCCGTCTCAACATTCGATTGTTGATGATGATGATGATGTTCCATGTTGTGGTAAGTTCCATAAGACCCATTGTTTGTGAAAACGACATCGTTTTCTCTTCTCTCTTTGTTGTTTTCTTCTACACATTCATTGATTTTGAATCCGATTTGAGCCGGATCTTGACCCGGATTTTGACCAAGATTCAAAAAAGACTGATGATGATTAAAGAGAGTGAAATTCTCCGGAGATATAGGTAACGGAGGAAGCTCATCGATCTCATCTTTAGCTGCATCAAGTAACCAGTCAACGGCTTTACTAGGTTGGTCAACGCCAAGTCGTTCTTGAAGATCATAGAGTTGAATAGCAGTAGGAACTGATAATCTCACTCGTCGGTCACGTAATCCACGTAACGTATAGACTTTGCTGTGACGGTCCTTGCCTCCAAAGGCTCGTGAAACCCTAACAATTCTCGGATCTTTGGATTTCATCCACGAGGAAGAAGAAGAAGAAGGTTTTGAAGTTGGTGGTTTGTTAATTACTGTTTTGCCATTGTTGGCTTCAACTACAGCTTCTTCTGCATCTTCTTCTCCTTCTCGTCTTGTCATAATCGTGTTTGAAAGGTCGTCGTTTTCGTCTTTCCAAGGGATGATATTCATAGCGAGCTATTGAAGAAAAACCAAAGTTATATAAATTAATTAGAAGAAACTATAAGAACATTGAATTTTGAATCCTTTTAACTATAAGTACAAGCAGAGTCCCACTAGCGCCAAGACTCCGCCTAGGGGTGATTCCTTGAACACTATAGAATATAATATGAACCCATTGAAATATAACATCTATATAGGATGATTAGGGTTTAATTTACTTTTTTCTTCATTTGAGATAATTCGTTTAGGACAAGAAGAAGACTAAAAATGTGTTTCTTACCAAAGCTACTAAACTTGTACGGTCTTGGACTTGAACAGCAAATCTAGGGTTTTCTTTTGTGTGTTCTACAATGATGAAGAAGAAGATGGAGTGAAGAAGAATGAGAAATAGGTAGAGAAGAGAAAGTATGTGATTCGAATTTTCTTTATAAAAAGTAAATATGAATAAAATGAAGATTAAAGAAAAAAGAAAAAAGAAACTTTTGGAAGTGAATAAGAGACCCCTACCAATAAGCTTCCAAAATTAAGAAGTATTTATGTTAGAAAAGCAATGGAGTGTGTAATGCCACGTGGCGAATTTCGCTAGCCTCAAAGGGAAAAACATTATTAAATGCTTTGAATAATAACTCAGTCAAGTTCATATTGTATGGATCAAATTAAATCTACATACGGACGAAAAAATAAAAGTCGAATATTTTTGTTATCCATTTATATGTGATAATATGAGTTGAAATCATAATACGGCTAAGAAGAAGATCCCAAAAAATGTAAACGTGAATATATAAAGTTAAAAGAATATATAGATGCCAAATTAAACATATTTTGACGTCAAGTTATATAATAGGAGCTTGTTTGAACATCTAACTAATTAATGTTCTTAAAAAGACAAATATTGTACGTTTTTTTTAATTAAATGTGAATTGATGTTATCCTAATTAAGTGACCTAATTGTGATAATTTTGCTATCTTTTATTTATTTATAAGAGCTATATATCTATATATGATTCTAGGTTTTATATATATATAAAAATATACAAAATTTACCATGGTTTGCAGCCGCCACCGAAGTCACCATGGAGAGGAGGTTGGGTCTGCAATCAACAATTGTACTTTGTACACATACACTAGTTTTTTTTTTTTTTTTACATATTCACTGCAATAAAAGTAGCTGAATGAATATTATTGATGATGATAATACAGTATATATACGGTATATCAAAGCCCTAATTTCGTATTTAATGATTTACATAATTCTCCTTTTTATATCTTGTCTTATACACTTTTTCAAAATAGAGTATTCGAGTGACTTCAATCTTGTTTATAAGTTTCAGAAATCTTGATTTGGAGAGTAGCTTTGTAAACATATTTACCGCAATTCTTTTTTTGGTAAACGATAAATCCTGGTTTTTAGGAGACTACCGACTCTAATTAATTAGTGGAGACCTCATTATCCTCTACAAAAAATTAGGATCGACGCATCATTCATTCTTTATTGTGTACTTTAGAAGTTGGAGTCTCAGAGATCCTATGTAAACTTTCCTCCAAAACAAATCGAACATTTATCTCTTAGATCTTCAGTATCAAACTTAAACTAGTGGCCTATCATCACGTGGCGTATAAGCTTATTTAAATTGGACAGACCTTACACATACGGTATTTTGTGTAAATTGGGACTTTGGTTATATATACAAAAAATAAATATAGCTAGGTATTTGAAACGCAACTTGTTTGTGTATAGGTATATGGTCCTTGTTTGTGTATATAAATGTGCATGGGCATGCGTTTGGTATCGACAATAGCAAAAGCATGTGGGTTACACAATGCACGCCTCCTCATGTACCTTCTTTGAGTCATGACTCATTATCTTTTCAAACAAATTCACAACTACTTTTATAAGACATCACTAAGCCCTCATTTATTTATTTATCATGCATCACTCGATCATTGCTTTTGATGCAATCTGGTCTTTAACATTTGTATTTATTCTTTATCAAAAAAAAAACATTTGTGTTTGTTAAAAGGTTTGTGTTTAAGTTTTAACTTTAGTGCTAAAGTTTCGTTTATATTTGTTGTTAGCTTAACTATATGTATAATTAATCTAATTAAGTACTCATATGCGTGGAAGCATATGAGAAGTAAATTATGTAAAACGTTAACGGAAACACATTAAAATTAATTAATATATTTATCTTTTTTTTGTCAACAATATATTATTATACATAGTGTAGCCAAATTCCTACATAATGTAGGCGGGAAGACTCAATCCCTAATTGTGCAACAAATGAGATGTCTCAAATGTAATTACCACCGACCACTAGCCTAAGAGCTATTTGCTTTAACATATATATCTATATTCACTAATATAACATTTACTTTAAAATTGGCATTTGGCCAAAAGAAACCGTATGATATGTGTATACGTTTATATTTAGTTACCAACTACATTATTTGAATTATACAAACCTAGAAGTATCATATCTACGAGGAATTTATCACAAAAAGATTATCCTAACAAGGAGTGAGAGAAGAAAAGATTGATGATGATGAGTTTATCTTAAGACATGTGAAAGAGAAATCGGGACAAACTTAAAATCCACCAAGTCATGTCTACTTCACCGACTTCCAAAAGTTTGTGGTCTCAACAACAAAGATTGGGTTTTTAATACCAATAGCTTTTCCATTTTACTTCATATCCATATATGATTATTTTTGATGTGAAGGTTCAACGACAATAATATCCTATATTCTTGGATATTATATCCATTTGATCTCATATAAATGTACCCATTTAATTATAGTTTTACCAATCTCTCCAAAGATAAAAATCAATCTCTCTGTATAATCAAATAAGTATAGACCTGTGGCTTAAACTTGGTACTAAATCTACAAAGAATTATTGGTTAGGTTTGTTTTCATATATGGTAAAAGAGCAACAATGAATCGCCCTTTCATGTCTGAAAAATTGATCATATGTAATACTTCATCCATTTCATATTACTTGTTATTCTACAATTTTTCACATATATTAGAAAAAGAGTTACATATTCTATTATAACTTTGATTTACTATTAGAATTTCAAACCATTTAATACTTTATTTATTTAATTAGTGATAAATGAGATCATTTTATATTAAAAGTATATTGAAAAATGAAAATGACAACTAAAATGAAACAAAAAATTTAATCTATTACAAGTAAAGTGAAACGGAGGAAGTATTAGTTAGAGTCAGCGAGCTCTTAAAAACTAGAATATCTCGATTATTTGTAATAATAATAATAATTTTTCCTTGAAAAGGCACTAAACTTATTAGATGCATGATAAGCTAAAGTTAGCAATTACAAAAAGCAAAAAAAAACGTAAGAATGAAGGGAGGTCACGTGGAAATCGCAAAATCAAACACAAAATCAAGAATTTGGTCGTCGAAAAATACATATTCAAATGATCAAAAGAGCATCGGTACATGCCATTTCGAGACGTTTCCATTTGAGTTTCCTCCACTAGATATTGAGATCTTTATCACATTTACATATACTTATATATATATGTATATATTCAATGGTCATGATAAATGTACGACTAACTAAATATTCCCAAAAGTTTGATAGTCCGCTTGTGAAAGAATCTCTCTCTCTCTCTC
>JAKUCM010003915.1:0-28717 GCA_023374145.1 Lepidium sativum | reverse complement strand
GAGAGAGAGAGAGATCTCTCTCTCAACAACAACAACGGAGGAGGAGGAAAAGAGAGAGACATTTATAAAAACGTTTTTTTAAAAACATTAGAGATGAAGGTACTTCCAATCCCAAAGGAAGCTCTGTCTCAACAAATCGAATTGGTTTTTAGGACAAAACACAAAGAAGAGGGAGAGAATGATGTGACCATAAGAATACTTTCTACATGTGTAAGAGATTCCCAATGATACATCATTTTGGTTCTCACTCTTATTGGAGAAAGAAAAATCAAACAATAAATGTCATATCACACCTCTAGATGTTATATTTATTGTTGATTCTTAATTTATTGTCATTTTAGATTTTTCTTTATTTTTATGATTTTGTTGAGCCCATTTAAACTCTCTTATTGTTTTGTAAAGACAACATTGAAATTGAGTAAAACAATTAAGTAAAAGAATTTTTCATCGTCTTCCCTTTTTTCCTTCAACATGTATATTGCTAAGGGTTTTGAAAGTTGTTTTATTGATTTTTTGCTTATGTAGAGACGAAACACAAAAAATTCAGCATCAGTATTTAATTCAGAACAAAGTAGACATGCCATGATTGGTACCATTTGGAACAATTCTTCCATTTTAGTATGATCAATTGCATAAACAAACTAAAAATATAAAAAATAATTATATATCTGGATAAATCTAAACCCGTAAAAGATATTATAATATCAAAAATTTCAAAATCAAAAATTAAATTTTATTAAAACATATAATAAATTGAAATAATATATGCATAAATTAAATAATTTTTTAAAATAAATTAAATATTAGAATTCAGCATTACAACATGAGAAATATAGAAGACAAAACATTGGTTAGTGGAGAACGACTCACAAATCACAAAATAAAATACAATCAGGTTGAGGTGGAGACTAAACACACCGAGGGGAATGGATAGCGGTTGGAATAACGTTCTCAAATCTGTAGAGAAACCTGAACAAGTCCCATTTAGGTAGACACACTGGTCAGGTGAACCATAAGGGCAGCTCTTAAAACCATAGGGTATGAGCTGTTGAACACTTTTTCCCAAGAGGAGACAACTCGTGGAACCATTCTCTCCTGTATAGAGAAAAATGTTAGGTCTAATAACTTCAGAAACATTATTAAATTCTTTAAATTATTTTATTCTAAGAAAACCTTGAAACCCTAACCGTCTCATTTGACTATGTGGAAGAGAAAGGATAAGCAGATGAGATATACGACTCATAATACAACAAAAATTGGTGTGCCCCTTTATTACCTTAATTACGCGTAGCCAAAAACGAAATAATATTCAGAGCTGTGCTTCGAAAGTTACGGTATTTTTACTAGGACAAATTTCTAGAGAACGAATTCACGATTATCAATGTTCGTAAGCAGTTTTCCATCAAACAACAAGGACCCAAATACAATCAACATATTTTTGAAAAGTTTCAATGGTCTAGTTATTATATATCAGTTTTCCGCTCCTTATCGAATATGGAGTTCATTGGTAAATTGCGTTTTAAGGAAGGGGTTTGTTCCATTTGTTTTCAAACCTAGGCACGAGAAGTTGTTATGAAGGATCGAGAATAATGGGGTATATATTTGAAGTTATCTTATTACAATTAGGGTCAGTATTAGGGTTTGGAAGAAATGTTTTTCCGTAGACATGTTATATCTAAAAAATATTTGAAGTTATCTTAATAATAAAATCAAGTATTTTATTTAAATATGTAAAATTTATTTTTCGGAAATTTTAGTTTCGTTAAACTATCTCCAATTGTTCACTCAATATTTTCGTTACAAAATAAAATTCTCTAAAAATAGAAAAAGTTTTGCTCTAATAGTTTATATTTTTCTGCTTTAAATAAATATGTTAATTATATTTTTTTTTACCATTTTATTTCTAAGATATCGTTTTACTTTATAAATTAACATATTTTACTCATTTATATTAAATAGTCAACAACAAAATTAGTAATAATCATAATTCATTTAAAATAAAATTTCATTCCATTTTGTTTAAAATTTTGTATATTTTAATCATATAATTTTTATATAGAAAATTTCTATTCTAAAAAATAGAGAAATGTATAGAGAGTTTTCCAAAATTGAAGAAAAGTATAAAGATCTCTACTTTTAAAATAACAAATAAAGCACCATTGAAAAAATACCTAACATCTACAAAGTTCCATGCAAGCACGTAAGAAAAACTTGAGGAAAATGATTATCTCACCTATAGCTAGAAAACAGGAAAAAAAAACCACTAAGATAAACACTAACTTTTGTCCCCCCACCCCCACCCCCTAGAGAGGACAGTCAAGCTATGATGTGCATAGTAGAACATAAGATATAATAATGCCATGATCACATAGATACATGTTATGAGTGTTATCCACGGATTGCTCATATATACAAACATCGAGTTGACATTATCTTTAGATGTAGCATATACGATCAGTAAATCTATTGGCCTAGTTTTCATATCTTCGAGATCCTCTGAGTCATAGTCAGCCTAGAGGATATATGAATTAACCTTCAATATTTGGTTTCTACATGTAAAGAGAAAGAAATTACCATTTTGATCAGTCAGCTCCCGTATTTGTTGCGTTGAGTTAGTTGGATTTTGATGTTTCCTTGTAGCGATCTCGTTACACCATTGGCGAATACAATCTGCTAACGAACAAGTGAGGCCTGAAGGAGACCAACCAGTTTGTACAATACGTTCAAAGCTTGGTTGTTGACATATCGGGCATTAAAGTGAAAGAGTTTCTTACCATAATCAGTGTGTTTACAAATCATGATCACCGTCGGTCGATGGTCTGATCCCGCGAATGGAAGATATTTGACAACCGATGTCAGATAAGTAGCGAGCTAATCATCGTTAACCATCCCGCGATAAGGCCAACTTCGGACATTGTAAGTATGATGGCGACTCGACAAAGTCATGGTATCGCCAATATAAGGCAGGTTTTGTAAGTGACAAGATGTGACCATCTCACAAAAGGATCTAAATGTCCATTCATCACGTCTCACGCCTCAGTTCGTCTCAGGATCTAAATGTCGTTGAAATCTCCACATAGGAGCCAAGGCCCTGATCGTGATGTGGATATTCGTTGGATTGGTTCCCAACGAATGTGTCTTAATTACCAAATATTAATACGATTGAGAAGAAGATGGAGATATTTTCAATATGTATATTTTAACTGACAAAATGTACAAATGAACGTTTATATACAATTGCCAAAATGAATCAAAATTGAGATAGACTAAACCAAACAAATCTTAAATAACCATAATCGGTTAACTTATAAACCATTCCTATTAGTACCCCTCAAGATGTGATGAAGATATTGTGAAGACACATTTTGGATTGTAAGTATTCAAATTGATGAGGGAAGAGAGGTTTAGTGAGAATGTCAGCAACTTTATCATTTGTTCGAACATGGAGCAGCTTCATGAAGCCCTTATCAAGTCGCTCTCGAAAAGTATGACAATCGACCTCAACATGTTTAGTCCTCTCATGAAAAACAGGGTTCGAAGCAATGGCAATAGTTGTTGTGTTATCAGAAAACAGAACAGGCAGAGAGTGGAAAGAAATGTGTAAGTCATGAAGCAAAGTGACTAACCACATCATTTCATACGTGGTCAATGCTAAAGCTCGATACTCTGCCTCAGCAGAAGAGCGGGAAACGGTAGGATGCTTCTTAGAACGTCATGAAATGAGTGAAGAACCCAAAAACATAGCAAAACCAGTAGTAGAACGTCGACTATCCTGACATGCTGCCCAATCAGCATCGACAAAACCTTTCAAAGATAAGTCAGAGTCTGCTGAATAAAACAAACCTCGACCAACCGACCCTTTGAGAAAAGACAAGACCTTATACACAGCCTGTACATGCACAGTACGAGAAGTAGAAGAATACTGACAGATTTTGTTAACTGCAAAAGATATATCAGGACGAGTAATGCATAGATACATTAAGCGGCCAACCAAACTTCTGTATTGCTCCTTATCTGGGAGTAAAGTACCATCAGACTTTGAGAGCTACAGATTCGGAGTCATAGGAACCGAAGATGGCTTACAAGCAAGCATGCCTGTAGAAGATAAGAGTTCCAAAGTATACTTGCGCTGGCAAAGTAAATCCCAGAGGATGTTCTAGCAATTTCCAAGCCTAAAAATACTTCAAAGCACCAAGATCCCTCAACTTGAAACGATTCTGCAGATCATAAGTCAAAGACTCAGCAGCAAGTTGGGTAGTACTAGCAACAACAATATCATCTACATAAACCAAAACCACTATGAATTCATGATCAGAAGCTTTGACAAAAAGAGTGTGATCACCATGGCTCTTAGAGAAGCCTAAGTCTATAAGAGCTGCAAAGAATTTCAGGAACCATTAGCGAGAATCCTGTTTCAATCCATAAATGGATTTCTTCAGACAACAAACTGCATTCGGATGAAGGATGTCCCCTTTACTCTCTGCATAACCTTCAGGTAAACGCATATAAACCTCCTCATCTAGATCACCATTCAAGAATGCATTAGAGATATCAAGCTGCTTCAAAAACCAACCTTTAGAAGCAAAGACCTTAAGAAGTAGCTAACAGTTGTCATCTTAGCAACAGGAGAAAAAGTCTCAGTGTAATTCAACCCCTCCTTTTGTGTGTAACCTTTAGCAACCAAGCGTGCTTTATAGCGCTCCAAACTCCCATCAGAGTGAAATTTCACTTTAAAAACCCACTTACAACCCACTGCCTTCTTTCCTTTAGGTAAGCTAGTAATCTCCCAAGTCTTAGTAGACTCCATAGCAGCAATCTCTGTATCAACCGCTTTACACCAATCAAGACAGTTCTTTGCCTCAGAATAACATTGGGGAATAGGAAATTTTTGTGATGTTGTTTATATACAACATATGAGAAGAAGAAATCTGTGAGTATGATAAATGTGCAGAAATGGGATAAGATGTATCATTGGAAAAGGAATAGCAGTGATAGTCTTTGAGATGAGCAGGTAATGTGGTAGCTCTTTTAGAAGAAATTTGTGATGGAAGTAAAGAGGATGGAGAAATGGAAGAGTGAGGAGAAGGAGAAGGAATGGTACCTGAAGGCAAAGAAATCGATGGTGTAAAGAAATCCATCATATCTTCATCTTTAGAACCAAATGCGAGAGGAAACACATTTTCATGGAATATCACATTCCGAGTAATGAATATTTTGTGACTCTGTAAATCCATCAATTTAAAACCTTAACTCCAGAGGGATAACCAAGAAAGATACAAGCACATGCACGAGGTTGAAACTTGTGACGTGACTTAGAAGAAGTAGAACAATAGGAAAGACAACCAAATGTTCTGAGCTGACTATAATCAGTCGTCTTCCCCATGAGAATTTCATATGGAGTTTTATTATGAAACAATTGAGAAGGTGTTTTATTCATTAGAAACATTGTTGTCAATATGCAATCACCCCAGAATGAAATTGGTGCCTTTGATTGAAATAATAAAGCCCTTGCAACATTCAATAAGCTGACTGATATGATCATGGAAAACAGCAAGGAAGCTAAGGAGAATTTGGACCTAAGCAATGAAGATCACGAGAGAGCTTTGGAGATTCCAGTCAGTCCTATTACAAGATCACGGGCTAAACAAATCAAGGAGAGCATTTGTGGATTTATTCAAGGCCTTTTGGACAAAAAACAACATAAGGAAACCATTGGACTTTATACTTGCCAAGTCCATACCACTTTGAGCCTTCTACAAGTCCAAGAAGTGTCCTAAATCAAGTCTTAAAGTTCAGCCCATGAATAGTGACGAATTTGGAAGACAAGAAGATATTTTGGAGGCCAAAAGTTCAAGAGTCCCTCTCATTCAAGTCATAGTAAATTGTAACATTTACTTGTCATTTACTTAGTAGTCTTTACTCTTCATATTTAAGACATTCAATAAGTTTAGAGGAATCTAGAGAGTCATTTCTCTTCTTTATAAATTCATGTAATTCTCATTTGTGAGGATCCAACTTTTTTTTATCAGTAAATTTGAGAGTGATTCTCTTTTGTTCTTTGTGAACTTTTCGATATTTCTTGGTGTGTCATATCCAAGGGATCAAACTAGTTTATCAAGTGATTTCCATCACACTTGTGTGGCCATTCCTAGCCATTGGCGTGAAGGGGAGAGTCGAAACAGCAACAATCTTTGGTTTAATATACTAAAGGTGGGGGTACTCGAGTCAATAATTCGTGGTTCCACCACCTTGCTTAGTTGAAAGCGAGTTGAAACAACAACAATCTTAGGTTTGATATACCTAAGGTGGGGGTTACTCATGTTCTTTCAAGACCAAGGACTATCCTTTACAACTTGGAGTGACGATTCCTTCAGGATTCTGCATTATTTGGTATCAAAGCACACTTTCAAGTTAGTTAATATTTTCATTTTCTATCTATTCATCTTCTATCTTTTCATCTTCTACCTTTCCAACTTCTATCTTTTCATCTTCTATCTTTTCATCTTCTATCTCTTCATCTTCTATCTTATCATTTTCTATCTTTCCCACTTCTATCTTTTCATATTTTCTTCTTAATTAGTTTAAAAAAAAGCATGAAAATGGAAAATCTAAAAAAAAAAAAAAACTTTTCATCTTCTATTATTTCAAAAAAAAAAAATCTTGTTTGTTGTTTGTTTGTGTACCAAGATCTATCTAATACTTGAGTTGTGTGATACTTGTTAAGTCATTGACCCTTAGACAAAACAAATCAAAGAGTGTTTGATTAGTTCTATAAGAACATTTTGAGATTCAAAAAAAAGAGGAAAAAAGCGTAAGGTTGTGAGAACACTTGAGAGAAAAGCGAATAATTTGAGGGAAACACTTGTATGTCAAACACTTGAGAGATTGTAAGGCATTTTTCTATTGAATCTTCTTTTTCTTACAGGTTCTAAGTATGTCAAACGACAATAACGACAATCCGGGGGGTGAGCAAATACAAGGAATTCCAAATCTCCAAATTCAAGATTTGATGGGAGAGATGACCCGTTTGTTGAGAGTTGAGATGGAAGCAGTCAATGAACGTTTGGATCAAATTCAAATTGAGATAACACTTAGTCAACAACCTCGGCTGCCTAACATACAAGGAGATCCACCACTAGTGGAAGTACAAAGAGGCGGTGTTAACTACTATGGTCGAGATGGACACTCATCTACCTCGAGTGGAAGGAGACCTAGACAAGCTAGGGAAGAAAGAGGTCGGGCTGAAGATTCCATCATTTCAAGGAAAGAACGATTCAGATGCCTATCTCGAATGGGAGAAAAAGATTGAACTCGTTTTTAATTGTCAAAACTATTCCGAGCTAAACAAGGTACGAGTTGCAGCCACTGAATTTTATGATTATGCTATTAATTGGTGGGATCAAGTGGTGACAAGCAGGAGAAGAAATAGAGAAAAACCCATTGAGACTTGGGAATACAAGAAAACCTTGATGAGACGATGGTTCCTTCCTAATCACTATCACCGAGAGTTACATCAAAAATTTAGGAGATTGGTGCAAGGCAACCTAAGTGTGGAGGATTATTTTCAAGAGATGGAAATACTTATGACGAGAGCCGATATAGAAGAAGATCGTGAGGCTACAATGGCCAGATTTCTTAGCGGCTTGAATCGTGAGATCCAAGACCGAGTAGAGATGCAACACTATGTGGAATTGGAAGATATGTTGCATAAGGTTATCTTGGTGGAGCAGCAGCTCAAGAGGAAGGGTAGCACACGTCAAACTTATTGCATGAGTTCTATTACTCAACCTCCTAGCTACTCATGCGAAGACAAAACTTTTCCAAAACCAAAGTTTGAATCCAAGCCGAATACTAGCCGACAATAGGTCAAAGGTAAAGTTGAACCTTCTTCTACAAGAAATCGTGATGTGCAATGTTTTAAGTGTCATGGCAGGGGACATTATGCAAATGAATGTTCAAACAAGAGGGCCATAATACTTTGAGTCAATGGAGAGTACGAAACTGAGGAAGAAGTGGTTTCAGATTCTATGTCATCTCTAGATGAGCTGGAGTTACCGGCAACCAAAGGTGATCTTTTGGTAGCTAGAAGGTCTTTGAGTGTGCAAGGTAAACTAGAGGAGAACGTGCAACGTGAGAATCTATTCCACACGCGATGTATTATTCTTGATAAGGTGTGTAGTCTTATAATTGATGGAGGGAACTGTACGAATGTGGCGAGTACTACACTTGTCGAGAAACTGGGATTGACTACTCAAAAACATCTCAAGCCGTATAAGCTTCAATGGTTAAGTGATTTTGGAGAACTCAAAGTGTCAAAGCAAGTTGTGGTTCCATTTAGCATTGGGAAGTATAAGGACGAGGTGATTTGTGATATTATGCCAATGGAGGCTGGGCATATTCTTCTTGGGAGACCGTGGCAGTTTGATCGGAAAGTTGTTCATGATGGTTTCACCAACAAGCATTCATTTGGTTATAAGGGAAAACTTTTACGCTTGTTCCTTTGACTCCTAATGAGATCTACCAAGATAATTTGCTTCTAAAGCAACGTGAGGAGAGAGGTATGAGTGACTCAAACACACAAAAAAACAAAAAGAGTGTGAGATTGAGAGAGAAACACAAAAAAAGAGTGAGCTTAAGAGTGAAACACACAAAGAGAGAAAAGGGAGAAAACACCAAAATTTCTTTGTGAGGTCAAGTGAGATAAAGAGAGCTTTGGTTTCACATCAGCCTATAGTTGTACTTATGTTCAAAGAGGTCTTTATGAGTTCTACTAACCTTGACCCCGGTTTGCCTAGTGGTGTTTCTTCTTTGTTGCAGGATTTTGAAGATGTATTTATGGATGAGAACCCTAGTGGTCTACCTCCAATCCGAGGGATTGAGCATCAAATACACTTTGTACCTGGAGCATCCATTCCAATCCGTCCACCCTATAGAACCAATCCGGAAGAGACCAAGGAGTTGCAAAGACCAGTGAGTGAGCTGATGGAGAAAAGATATATCCATGAGAGCATGAGTCCATGTGCCATGCCCGTTTTACCAGTTCCTAAGAAGGATGGAACGTGGTGCATGTGTGTTGATTATAGATCCATCAATAAAATCACGGTAAAGTATATACACCCAATTCCTCGCTTAGATGATATGTTAGATGAGCTGCATGGTTCATGTGCCATGCCCGTTTTACTAGTTCCTAAGAAGCATGGAATTTGGTGCATGTGTGTTGATTGTAGATCCATCAATAAAATCACGGTAAACTATATACACCCAATTCCTCGCTTAGATGATATGTTAGATGAGCTGCATTGTTCTTGTGTCTTTTCTAAAATTGATTTTAAGAGTGGATATCACCAAATTCGAATGAAAGATGGTGATGAATGGAAAAATACTTTTAAAACAAAACATGGTCTTTATGAGTGGTTAGTCATGCCTTTTGGATTAACTAATGCACCCAGCACGTTCATGAGGTTAATGAACCATGTTTTGAGACATTTTATTGGTTTGTTTGTGGTTGTCTACTTTGATAATATTTTGGTTTTTACCAAAAGTTTGGAAGAGCACAATGAGCATTTGAAATTGGTTTTAGGTTAAAAAGTGTACATTTTGTTCGGATAACCTTGTGTTTCTAGGCTTTGTTGTAAGTGCACAGGGCATTCAAGTGGACGAGGAGAAAGTGAGAGCAATCCGAGAATGGCCAAGTCCTAAAAGCGTATGAGAAGTTCGAAGTTTCCATGGCCTTGCTGGATTCTATAGACGGTTTGTTCGTGATTTTAGCACTAACTCACCAATGCACCACTTTTTATCTTTGCCTAACTTTTTTAAAACATTTGAGATTGAATGTGATGCATCAGGTGTAGTCATTGGGGCTGTGCTTATGCAAGAGAAGAAGCCAATCGCTTACTTTAGTGAGAAGCTTGGAGGAGCAACTCTAAACTATCCGACTTATGACAAGGAGTTGTATGCTTTGGTTAGAGTTTTGCAAACATGGCAGCACTATCTTTGGCCAAAGGAGTTTGTGATTCATACGGATCATGAGTCTTTGAAACACTTGAAGGGTCAACAGAAACTAAACAAACGACATGCTCGTTGGATGGAGTTTGTAGAAACATTTCCTTATGTAATACGGTATAAGCAAGGAAAAGAAAACGTTGTGGCTGATGTGTTATCAAGAAGATATGCACTACTATCTACTCTTAATGCTAAGGTTCTTTGTTTTGAGCACATTAAAGAGTTATATGAAACTGACATTGACTTTCAAGAAGTGTTTAGGACTTGTGTGAAGCATGCGTATGGAAAATTCTATCTTCATGAGGGTTTTCTATTCTATGAAAAGAAATTGTGCATTCCTAATTGTTCTTTGAAAGATTTTTTGGTTAGGGAATCACATGGAGGAGGCCTTATGAGACATTTTGGCGTCTCTAAGACCATGACTGTTCTAAAAGAACATTTCCATTGGTCGCATATGAAAAGAGATGTGGAACAAATTTGTGCAAGGTGTGTTACTTGTAAGCAAGCTAAGTCTAAAGTCCAACCTCAAGGTATGTATCTCCCATTGTCTACTCCGAGTGAACCATGGACTGATATCTCAATGGACTTTGTCCTTGGGTTGCCTAGAACTAAGAGAGGTATGGTTTCTATCTTTGTGGTGAGAGACCGATTTTCTAAGATGGCACATTTCATTCCTTGTCACAAATCTGATGATGCTACATTTGTTTGATTTGTTTTTTAAGGAAGTTGTGTGTTTACATGGCATGCCTAGGACGATTGTTTCAGATCGAGATGCTAAGTTTCTTAGTTATTTTTGGAAAACTTTGTGGGCTAAGTTAGGGACAAAGTTATTGTTTTCTACTACTTGTCATCCATAAACTGATGGACAAACTGAAGTAGTCAATAGGACTTTATCCACTTTGTTGCGTGCTATAATTAAAAAGAATATCATAACTTGGGAAGATTGTTTGCCTCATGTTGAGTTTGCTTATAATCATTTCATCCACTCGGCTACTAACTTTTCCCCTTTTCAAATTGTGTATTGTTTTAATCCCTTAACTTCATTGGACTTATCACATTTACCTTTCAATGAGCTTGTGAACTTAGACGGGAAAAAGAAAGCTGAGACGGTCAAGAAGCTTCATGAAAAAATGAGGCTTAACATTGAGCAAAAGACTAAGCAATATCAAAAGCAAACAAACAAAGGAAGGCGTGAGAAAAGCTTAACACCCGGAGGCTTAGTTTAGGTTCACATGAAGCAAGCCAACAAAACGAGTTCCAGCTCAAAGGAAGTCTAAGCTAATGCCAAGGGCCATTTTGAGTCTTAGAAAAGATCAATGAAAATGCCTACAAGATACACTTGCCAAGTGAGTACAAAATCAGTTATAGCTTTAACATTTCTCACTTGATTCCTTTTGATGCAGATGAATCTGATTTTAGGTCAAATCCTTTTCAAGAGGAAGGGGATAATATGATCATGGAAAACAGCAAGGAAGCTAAGGAGAACTTGGAGCTAAGCAATGAAGATCACGAGAGAGCTTTCGAGATTCGATTCGGTCCAATTACAAGATCACGGGCTAAACAAATCAAGGAGAGCATTTGTGGATTTATTCAAGGATTTTTGGACAAAGAACAACATAAGGAATTCATTGGACTTTATACTTGCCAATTCCATACCACTTTAAGCCTTCTACAAGTCCAAGAGAAGTCCTAAATCAAGTCTTAAAGTTCAGCCCATGAATAGTGACGAATTTGGAAGACTAAAAGATATTTTGGAGGCCAAAAGTTCAAGTGTCCTTCTCATTCAAGTCATAGTAAATTGTGACATTTACTTGTCATATACTTAGTAGTTTTTACTCTTCATATTTAAGACATTCAATAAGTTTAGAGGAATCTAGAGAGTCCTTTCTCTTCTTTATAAACTCATGTAAGTCTCATTTGTGAGGATCCAACTTTTTTTATCAATAAATTTTAGAGTGATTCTCTTTTGTTCTTTGTGAACTTTTCGATCTTTCTTGGTGTGTCATATCCAAGGGATCAAACTGGTTTATCAAGTGATTTCCATCACACTTATGTGGCCATTCCTAGCCATTGGCGTGAAGGGGCGAGTCAAAACAGCAATAATCTTTGGTTTAATATACTAAAGGTGGGGGCTACTCGAGTCAACATTCCGTTGTTCACCACCTTGCTTAATTGAAGGCGAGTTGAAACAACAACAATGTTAGTTTTGATATACGTAAGGTGGGGGTTACTCAAATTCTTTCAAGACCAAGGACTATCCTTTACAACTTGGAGTGACGATTTATTCGGGATTCCGCGTCACTGATGCTTACGCTCCACATTTGAGTTCTGTTCTAGTGTTTCAGGGCATGAGTGGTAAGCAATGATGCCCTTTTCTCTGAAGAATGCAGCAAACTTTAATTCATGAGCTTTATCTGATCGTACAGATTTTACTTTGAGATCAAACTGTGTCTCGACCTGCGTACCAAAAACTGGAAAGACAGTGAGAACATCTGCTTTAGTCCTTAAAAGATACACCCAAGTTGCTCGGGAATGGTCATCTACGATTGTGAAAAAATAACGAAATCCATCAACTGTCTCTTTTGAGAATGGACCCCAAAGATCAATATGTACAACTCAAGATTTGCATTACACATATTATTCGAGGAAGGAAAAGACATTTTTCTTTGTTTTGCAAGATGACAAACATGGCAATAAGATTGCTCCTTATTCTTGCTTAAAGAAGTCTGTAAAGCAGCAGAAATACTATGAAGTCTAGAGTAAGAAGGGTGTCCTAATCTCCTGTTCCACAAGCTAGCATCCACCGCAGCATTCACTAGAACATCCTTCATTGTAATCGCTTCTGCATCCAGCACATAAAGATTTCCCATTCGCTTACTCCAACCAATCTTCATTTCCTTGATAGTGTTCTGTATTTTACAACAAAACTCATCAAACCAAACCTTGAGAGACAGAGTAGTAGTCAATGAACTAACACTGATAAGGTTGAGATGAAATTCTGGAATAAACAGAACATTATGCAGAACAATGTCTTTGGTTAAGTTTATGACACCAATGCCACTTATCTTAACGCAAGAACCAGTTGGGAAATTCACATAACTCGAGATAGAAGTATCTAATGTTTAAAATAACTTTCTATCATGAGTTACATGGTGAGTCGCTCCTGAATCTACAACCCAAGCAGTGGATGACAGAGTGTGATGAGATACCACTCAAATTCCAACAAAACAAAAAATTGAAGGAGAAAAGCTGATACCAGAGGGAGCTATATTTGAAGAGGACGAACCAACATCTGCAATTTGTGATCCAGTACCAGAATGCTGCAACTTAGAGCTAAAAAAGGCAATAAAATACTGGATTTGATCTGGAGTAAGATTGATGTGTCTGCATTTTAGCATGTTTTAGAGGCATTTTTAAGCATGTTTTGCATTCATACTTGCAGTATTATCATTGTTGTAGGTACTTTTAGGCTTAATTTGCATATCTAGTATTGGGCATTACATACATTGCATAAAGGGCGGATTTCAGGTACTTTGGGAGCTTGTTATGAAGTATTTTGGACAACAAGAAGACTTATGGGTGAATCGATTGGCCTAAAGTTGAAATTCAGAATGTGATCTAGAAGATTTGGCATGTCTCCATGACACTCGAGGCTGAACACTCGACAAAATCCACCTGCATGCATACTAGATCAAAGGGTAGTGAACATCTCATCCCCTGCTCGGACAACTGATAAACAGGTTTTTACGGTGTTTTCTCAAATACCAAACTGTCTATTTAATCAATTGTAGTACAGTATGGTGTCAATCCAATGGGAGAGTGACTAGCAATCAAGATATAATCTACTTATTCTAATCTAAGCCAAATTCGGTTTAAGCGAGTGGGTTATCTATCCTAGGTGACGACGAAATCTTAAAACAAAATGCTAAAAATGAAACAAAGTAGTAGAATGTAAAAACAGAGCATTAAAAGTAAAGCAATAGTGAAACTAATGATAAAGTGCAACACGAAATCTCAACCTAAAGCAGGGTATTAAAATCGCGAAAATTCAATAAAGGAAAAACGGGTTCTCGAGGATTAGGATCAATGATTAGGGTATTCCTAGGGGTTCTAGACTTATCTATCAACCTATTTAGATGACCTCTAAGCAAGGAATCACAAAGTAATCACATTCGCTCTCGCGCAATGGGACCTCTCCTAAAAGACAACCTGACTTGACTCTCGCCCAACGATTGGAAATTCAAGAGGCCTTAAGTATTGACCTTACAAAGCCTAATAACACACTAGACAATCAATCTCTTTAGCTAGGAAGATGCTATCTTAATTTAAGCATGTTTAAGTGATCCCTAAACGCCTCTCGGGGGGGGGGGGGGGATTCACCAAGAGATCGAATTTCAATTGATCAGAAAGAAACAAGCATTAAGAACACTTAAACTAAAGAGATCTAAGACCTTAATTAAACATAAACAAATCTAGAAATCCCTAAGTTTTCCCCTAATCTCACCCTTTCCTCAAGAACCCTAGACTAACTTACTCAGAATTCATGAAATAAAACATAGACTTAAAATCGAAATCTAATTGCATAAAACTTAAAACTAGAAAAATCGTAAATGCCTTTGTAAAATAAGAGACTCGAAAATTGCTAGAAAAGATTGTATATTGAAAGTAGAAATCCTAGTACAATTTATAGATCAAAAGATCTTAAAGAAAAAGGAAAAATACTTAAAGAGAAAAAGGGAAAAATTCCCTTGAAAGAAAAATGGGAATTTCCTTTTAAAAGTTAAAAGGAAATTTCCCTAAGAAAGAAAATAGAAAAAGAACTAAAAGACAATTGGGCTTGCACAAAGGGGCTTTTGATGGGCCTTTTTCGCAGAGAAGCCCAAAGATTCAATCTTCGTCCAAAGTCTTTAGTTCTGGCCCGTAAAAGCACTCGACCAAGTGATGGTCGAGTGTCATGCTCGAGTGTCGGAGACTCGAGTGATAAATCTTCTAGTTTGCATCCTGAACTTCAACCTTAGGCCAGACGATTTCTCATTGGTCTTCTTGTAATCCGAAATACTCCGTGATAAGCTCCAAAAAGTACCTAAAAGTCCCTTTTATGCAATGTATGCAATGCCCGACACTAATAATGCAAATTATGCTAAAAAGAACCTAAAACAATGATAACAATGCAAGTATGAATGCAAAACACGCTAAATAATGGTCCTAAAATGTGGTAAAATGCAGACACATCAACTCCCCCAAACTTAGTCTTTGCTTGCCCTCAAGCAAATATGCATCGAACTAAGAAGGAAGAGAAGTTGCTGACAATGGGAACATCTTACTTAAACAAGTGACTTACCAAACTGAAAAACCGTAATCCACAAGTGAAACCTCATTCTTTTGTAAGAACCACAATTTACTTTCATCAAGGCTTAGCATCAAGACCGAATATTCCCTAACACTTAGTTGGACTCTTAAGAAACTCAGATTCGAAACCTATTTCTTTCAAGTGCAGTCCAAAAAAGGGGCTATTGATCAAAGACCTTGGGATTCAACATCCTCAAATTCAGCTAGTCACTAATGGTTTAAGCATTTTCGATCACTTCTCAACTCCTTACTCGTTTTTATTGGCTTTAGCTTTATCAATGAAGCTCGAAAAAGTATGGGTTTACGCACAGTCCCGGTTCACCTTAGGCATCGATGTATTAGCTTTATCAATGAGACACGAAAAAGTACGGGTTTACGCACAGTCCCGGTTCATTTTAGGCGATATCGAAATGGTTTTATTGATGAACACAAGAAGGTACGGGTTCATTTTAGGCAATATCGAAATGGTTTTATTGATGAACACGAGAAGGATGATTCTATATTCACCTTATGCTTTTCTTTTTACTTAGCTAGCTGAACCTAAGGAAGGATCTTATGCAATGTATCTCAAGCCCCTAATTTGGAAAATAGAATTCGATTATGAGGTAACAAATCAGGTTCTTTTCGAGACACAACCTAAGTATCGGTTTCAAAGGTTAATGATCTACCAATCAGTGTTCAAGAGGGAAAAAAACGCGAGTCTAAGAGTTCATTATGGTTACTAGCCAATCAACCTAGCAAGTCTACCTATCTAGCAAGATGATTCCCGAAACTCTAGACTCAATCCTATATGAATGCAATGCAGCTACATGAACACTCTGTTTTTGACTTATGCATTTTCGATTTTTTTTTCAAATTTTTTTGGTTTTTTTATGCCTTAGATGTGATGCAAATGGTCAAATGCAAGAATAAAAACTAAGAACCACAGAAAAAAAGTCAAATATCCTCTAGAACCCTCCCCCAAACTTAAATCACACAGTCCCTTGTGTGTATAAAAGTCTGAAAGAGGATCCTAGACCAGCAAGTCAAGTGAAAAATATGCAAAAGCAAGCCAAGTAAAAGAAATGTAAAAGCAAGTCAATTGAAAAATATGCAATGGTATTTATAATGAAAGGAAGGGGTTTTTGTACCTCTTAATGATTCCAGTAATCGGCTGCCACATTTCGCATGAGCTCCATGTAGTGGTCATTATGCTTTTGACGCTCGAGCTCAGCTTGCTCGAGTGTGTCCGTCGAGTGTTCGGAATGCTCGACTGATTGGTGCTTGAGCGGTTGGCTCGAGCTTGCTCCTGCTGCATTGAATGGTCTTTTATACGAGAAGGCTGCGGGGTTTGCTGAGGAACGTCGAGCTGGTGCGGGTTGGTGTTGCCTCTCACGATCTGTGGATATGGAGTCTCTTCTTGGGCGAATAGTTGGTGGTGGTGGTGGTGGTCCGCTGTTCCTTTCTAGAGCTGCCACTCTTCTACTTAGATCATCGTTTTCTTGCCTTCTAGCTTCGTCGCTAGCAGTCAGCTTCTTCACCTTCTTCATCAACCATTTGTTCATTTTCTGCAACAAGCCTATGTGCTTGTGTGCTTCTCGGATTGGTTCTCCTTGACGAGGTGGCATCGTGTATTCTTCAAAACAATATGCCTCGGGATCCACCTCATCGCTGTTTGTTGGAGATGAACTCTGCTGAGGGCCATTGGGATCGTACAAGGCTTCTAGAGGCGGGTTGAAATCCGTGTTTTGCCCAATTCTTATTGTCGTGTACTCCCTGTTTGGCAAGAGTAAAAAAGCGTTTGGTCTAAGTAAATGATGGAAAGAGTAAAGGAGCTTACCTCGAACTTCCGTCGTAGCCAAAAATTGACTCCTCCTTAAGTGATCGATGTTCATGAACCGAGGGTCAGCCCATTGTGTCTCATCGATTGGCACATTACATCTTTCCAGAATGCATGTCACAACTCCGCCAATGGTGATCTTTCCATCACGACCTCCAGTTTTGTTATCCCTTGCCCAATCTCGGTATGTGACCAAATGGTTAGCAAATTGGATGGTTAATCCAGCATTGTTTCGATCTCCAATAATCGGGGATCCGTCGCTCTTTGTACCAACAATGTCTTTAAGAGCAGTCACCAACATCTCCATTTCTCCTAGATTAATTGTTCCAGTAGTAAAACGTGAAAAAAATGTATTTGCTAGGATTGTTCGAAAATACCTCAAAGCCGGGTTTCGGATCAGCGATGCCTTAGATCGGGAGGATGAGAATCTGCTCCTTGTTGATGCAATCGACCTCCACACATCATCCAACTCAGCTCTATCAAAATCTGGTCCATAATTTTCGGACTCGGCCTTTGGGAATTTGAAGAGGTCCCTAAGTGCTTTGAATGTCATTCGATAGTCCCTTCCTCTTATTGCAAAGAAGATGTAACCGCCACCTTGCTTTTCTTGGATACTCTCGTTTTCAGCATCGTATAAAACGATCTGAACTGTCACCAAAAACTGAAGAGTCTCTTCCTTGTATGCTCTTTGCGGATACTGCACAAACGTGGACAGCCCACAATTTTGCAGCATGAGATCTACATCTCTTGTTATCCCCATTGCGGTCAGCGCTTCCTTGCATGGATAGCGGGTGCCTAGAAAATCCATCCTCCGCAGATCGCTTAGTGCTCTTGCCGAGTTATGTCTCTCCTTCATCTCCTTCTCTCTTTTTCCGGCAAGGATTATCTCCCTTGCTTCCGCCGTCTCTCTTTCGCCATATCCATCTTCACGGAGTGTTTCAGCAGCAAGGTCCGGGTCCAATTCGTCTTCATCCATGTATTCTCCTCTTTCTTCCGACTCATTCTCAGATTGTACTTCCATCCTCCTCTTCTCCTTTCTGCTGGGTTTGCTTGCGGCCATAGAAAACTCTCCTTGGGAAGGATTGCTTCTTGATCGAGCATTATTTTTGGCTCTAAGGCGTAGGAGGTTGGCTTTGTTGGATTTGCCGTCTGTCATGGTGAAAGTAGGTCGGAGGAAGAGCAAATGTTTGGACACTCGAACAAGACACTCGAGCAGAGGTGATCGAGTGTAGTAGATGAACAAAAAGAGAGACGATTTGCTTCTGTAAAAGAGAGAACAACTAGAGAGAAATGTTAGAGAGAGAATGTATTTCGTGTGAATGAAAGGAGAGAGGCTCCTCCTCCTTTTATAGAGGAGAAAAACAAGGGGGAGCCTTTTCAAATTCAAAATTTGAACTTAGATTAAATCAAATCTTTTTGAATTAAATGGAAAAGATATTGCATTAAAGAAAGATTTAACCCATTTTTCGGAGTAAATGTCTCCCCTTTCTCAGCTTTTGGCAGTTATAGGCTTTGGAGGCATGTGAATAGGCATGAAGGCGGGACGCTCGAGCCTGACACTCGAGTAGGTTTGGTCGAGTGTCAGTCTGCCAAAAGCTGGCTGATGCTCAAGTGGGACACTCGACCAGGCGTGGTCGAGTGTTGTCCCATCTTGTCGGTTTTGACCCCAACTTGCCTCATATGGGCCCCATTTTCCTGTAAAAGAGACCCAAAAAACCTTCCAAGTGCATGTAAGTCGAAATAGATGTAAGTAAAAATGAAAAACAGCAAATTTGTAAGGAAAATATGCGAAAAGGAAGAAATTGAATGTATATACAGAGGATACATTTGGGATTGCCTCCCAACTGCGCTTGTTTATAGTCTCAAGCTCGACTTCCTCCTATTTATTGGAGAGGAGGTGGTTCATCAAGTAGAACCGAAGTTCCCTCGGGAATCGTGTTGTTGGCCAAGTAAGGCTTTACTCTATGACCGTTTACAGTGAATCCTTCCCCATTGCTATTGGCTAAAGTGACTGCTCCATAAGGTAAAACTTACAGTACTTTGAACGGACCAGACCATTTTGATCGCAACTTTCCGGGAAATAGCTTGAGTCTTGAGTTAAAGAGAAGCACTTGATCACCAACTTTGATTATTTTCCGCTGGATCTTTTTGTCGTGAGCTGCTTTTGTTCGATCCTTGTATGCTTTTGAGCTGTCATATGCTTCGAGTCTTATTTCTTCGAGTTCATGTAGGTCCATTTGCCTTTTTTCCTGTGCTGTCTTGATATCGAAGTTCAATAGTTTGGTTGCCCAAATTGACTTGTTCTCTATCTCAACTGATAGATGGCAGGATTTTCCATAGAGCAATTGAAAAGGTGTGCGGCTAATAGGTGTTTTGAAAGCAGTCCTATAGGCCCAAAGAGTATCATCCAATTTGGCGGCCCAATCACGTTTTGACAGCCCAACTATCTTCATCAAAATCGATTTGATCTGTCTATTAGAGACTTCAACTTGTCCGCTGGTTTGAGGATGATAAGGAGTTCCCACTTTGTGTTTAACTTCATGTTTCCTAAGCAAATTCTCGAAAACCTTGTTGACAAAATGAGATCCTCCATCGCTAATCACAACTCTTGGCACACCAAATCTGGGAAATATAATGTGTTTGAAGAGCTTAAGTACCACCTTTGCATCGTTTGTAGGAGCTGCAATAGGTTCTACCCATTTAGAGACATAATCCACAGCAACCAAAATGTAACTGTTTCCTAAAGAAGGAGGCTTAAATGGTCCCATGAAATCGATTCCCCAACAGTCAAACACTTCTATCTCCAAGATCGGATTCTGCGGCATCTCATTCCTCTTGCTTATACTGCCCATTCTTTGGCAGCAATCACATCTGGATATGAACTCTTGGCAGTCTTTAAAAATCGATGGCCACCATAACCCGGATTGAAGGATTTTCTGGGCTGTTTTGATGCAGCAAAGTGTCCTCCATAAGTAGATCCATGACAGTGTTCCAAAATTCCATTGACTTCCTCTTCTGATACACACCTTCTGAATAGTCCATCAGATCCTTGCTTGTAGAGATAAGGCTCATCCCAAAAATGTTGCCTTACATCCCTGAAAAATTTCTTCCTTTGATGATAATTCAAGGTTTTAGGCAGTTCTCCTCCGACCAAATAGTTCACCAAGTCGGCATACCATGGTAAGCATGTTCCCACAAACTTCGATCCGATCGAAAAGCGTCTTCTTTATCTGTGGGTTCGACACTCGAGCAGGTGGTGCTCGAGTGTCATGGTCGAGTGTTCGGTGGAAAAACTCAACAGTTGCTCTTCAGGCATAGAATCATTCATTGGAAGGGTTTCTTCAACCTGTATCCTTGATAAGTGATCAGCAACACCGTTTTCAACCCCTGGTTTATCGACTATCTCCATGTCGAATTCTTGCAGCAACAAAATCCATCTAAGCACTCTAGGCTTAGCGTCCTTCTTTTTCAGCAAGTATCTTAGAGCTGCATGATCAGTATGCACAATAACTTTTGATCCAATCAGATAGGACCGGAATTTCTCAAAGGCAAACACGACTGCAAGCAATTCTTTTTCCGTGGTGGCGTATTTCACCTGGGCTTCATCTAGTGTTCTACTAGCATAGTAGATCACATTCAGTTTCCTATCTATCTTTTGTCCCAGAACTGCTCCAACAGCATAGTCACTAGCATCACACATTATCTCAAAAGGGAGATTCCAATCGGGTGCTTGGGACTATTGGTGCTGTTATCAAGGCGTCTTTAAGTTCGAGAAAAGCCTTGAGGCATTCCTCGTCAAAGACAAAATCCGCCTCCTTGCAAAGGAGACGAGTCAAAGGTCTAGCAGTCTTCGAAAAGTCTTTGATGAATCGCCTATAGAATCCTGCATGTCCCAAGAAACTCCTAATGTCTTTGAAAGTTTTCGGCGGCTGAAACTGAACCATAACTTCTATCTTAGCTTTGTCGACTTCAATGCCCCTTTCAGAAATCTTATGACCTAGAACGATCCCTTCTTTCACCATAAAGTGGCATTTCTCCCAATTAAGCACTAAATCCGTCTCAACGCACCTAGATAGAACCCTGCACAAGTTTGACAAACAAGAGGAGAAGGAAGAACCATAGACAGAGAAATCGTCCATGAACACTTCGACCATCTCCTCAATCAGATCCGAAAATATAGAAGTCATGCAACGTTGAAAAGTAGCAGGTGCATTACAAAGACCAAATGGCATTCTCCTATATGCAAATGTACCATAAGGGCAAGTAAAGGTTGTTTTTTCCTGATCATTTGGATGTATAGGGATTTGGAAAAATCCACTATATCCATCAAGGAAACAATAATATGAATGATTAGCCAACCTTTCAAGCATTTGGTTGATGAATGGCAAAGGATAATGATCTTTTCTAGATGCAGAATTCAATTTTCTAAAATCGATGCACATTCTATGTCCTGTAATAGTTCTAGTTGGAATCAAATTATCATTTTCATTTCTAATGACAGTGACCCCTCCCTTTTTGGGCACACAATGCACAGGAGACACTCATTTACTATCAGAAATAGGATATATTATATCAGCATCTAACTGTTTTAAAATTTCCTTTTTAACGACCTCCTTTAAATTCGGATTCAATCTCCTTTGAGGTTCCCTGCTAGAATAAGATTCATTTTCAAGGTGAATTCTATGTGTGCATAAATCGGGAGAGATCCCTCTAATGTCAGACAATGAGTATCCTAAAGCTTTTCTAAACCGTCTTAATTCAGAAAGCAACATGTTTAACTCATCATCACTCAATGCATTATTTACTATTACTGGATAAGTAGAGTTAGATCCAAGAAATGCGTACCTGAGCCCGGAGGGGAGTGGTTTGAGTTCCACTTTTGGTGATTTGAGCTCCGACCAGTCATCATCGAGTTGATACTCGACCTTAGTGTGGTCGAGTGTTGATTTCCAGAGGCTAAATCGGAATGCTCGAGCTTTGTTTGCTCGAGTGTTGAGGTCGAGTGTAAGGCCTCGAACTGTTTTTCACTTTTCAGTGATTTGCAAGAGTCCAACAAGCCTTTGTAGACCTCAGTTTCTTCGTATATGTATCCATCACAGCCGTCTTTTATCATAGCAGTACCAAGGTGGTCTTTCTCCATCAATTCTCCAAACAGGTCCTTTGAAAGATCATCTATTTCTTGCACCACGAACATCTGACCCTCAATGGTCGGTTTTCTCATTATGTCACTGATGCTGAAAGTCATCTTGAAATCTTTCCCAAGGTTGAGTTCGATTTCTCCTTTTGGCACATTGATCATAGCTTCTGCAGTGGCTAAGAAGGGCCTTCCAAACAGCAAAGGGTCCTTTGGTTCTTCTCCCATATCTAGAACAACGAAATCCGTGGGGATTTCTACTCCTCCAACCCGAACTGGTAAGTCTTCTAGAATTCCATGTGGAATCCTAACCGATCTGTCAGCTAGTACCAAAGATATCTTACAAGACTTGTATTTATCGAACCCTAATCTTTTGGGGACTGTTAGAGGCATTAGGCTGATCGATGCCCCTAAATCACACAAGCAACTCCTGAATGTGAGAGGTCCAAGCGAACATGGAATCGTGAATGTTCCTGGATCATCGAGCTTCTTAGGCACAACCTTTCTTTGTATAATAGTGCTGACCTCATGAGTTAACACAACCATCCCTTCGACTTCTTGTGTTATGTCCTTCACTGCGTCTTTCAAAAACTTTTGATAAGGGGGGTATTAGCATAAAGGCGTCTAGAATTGGTATTTTCACTTCAACGTCCCTCATCTGCTTTTCAAAGAGAGCTTTGTACTTGTCTGCAACATCCTTTTTGAATCTCTGTGGAAAAGGAAGCTGCGGTTTGAAAGGAGGTGGAGCAAACGTCTTTGGGTCTTTTTGTACGTAAGTTGTGTTTTTGGGCTGATCTTCGGACACTCGAGCAGGTGGTGCTCGAGTGTGTTGGTCGAGTGTCAAAGATTTCGGCTTTTCCGTGCAGATTTCTGTCTGTTCTTCGACCAAATTATCCTCCCCTTCTTGAAGGACACTGTCCTCAGTGTTCTCTGTTGGTTCAGCACGAATTAGCAATTCACGGCCACTACGGAGTGTAATGGCGTTGGCGTGATACTCCTTAGGGTTTTGAACAGCTTTTCCAGGTAGTTGTCCGGTTTGTTTGTTTGTTGATGAAGATCCTTGTTGATTCTCCACATATTTGAGACGGGCATTGAGGGTCTCAAATTTGCAGTTGAGTTCATTATGTGAAGCATCGATCTTAGCATGTACTTCAGCAAATTTCCGTGTTAATTCGGAAGCGCTGGCTGTCTGTCCCTTTAGTATCTGCTGCAAGATGTCCATCACTTCAGGTGTTTGTTGTGGTGGTTGGGTGTTGTATCCAGGAGGTGGTTGGTGGTGTGTTTGCTGGTACTGTTGTTTGGGTATGAATGGTTTTGGTTGCGGTTGCGGATGTGGTTTGGGTGGGTACACCTGGTCGTTTGGATTCGCCACATTTGTGTTTCTGTAGGATAGGTTGGGGTTGGGTTTGTAGTTGTTGAATTGTCTGAAATTGTTGCTTTGGTTTTGTACAAAATTGACCTCTTCAACCTCGTCATCGTCTTCTTCAACCCGTTCTGTTTCACCGACATGATGTACTTGCTTATTGTAAGCTGAAAGTAGCTTGTCCAGTTTGTCTTGTATGGCTTTGAGCTCCTTTCTACTAACCATATCTGGATCTGTTACGCCTCTAGGAGTTCGATCATAGTCTTCACTGTATTGGCCGTCTGCTTGAGCTAGATTATCCACTAATTCCCATCCATCATCGACATCTTTATTCAGAAAATTCCCGTTGCTGGCTGTGTCTAGCAACATGTGTATCTTAGGGATCACGCCTCTGTAGAGAGTACTGAGAAGGGACTCAGTAGTGAAACCATGATGAGGACATTGTGATTGATACATCTTGAATCGTTCCCAAGCCTCAGAGAATGTTTCGGAATGGTTTTGCTTAAAACCAGAGATGGAATTGCAAAGTTTCGCAGTTCTGGAATTGGAAAAGAATTTGCCTAGAAATGCTTCTTTGCAGGCGTCCCATGATGTGATAGACCCTTGTGGCAAGTGTTTTTCCCATAGATGAGCTTTGTCTCCAAGAGAGAAAGGAAACAATCGCAATTTAAGAGCATCCTCACTAACCCCATTTATTTTTGTCAGACTGGTTAGTCTTTCAAATTCATCAAGATGATCTAGTGGGTCCTCAGAAGGTAAACCATGAAATTTACTGTTCTGAACCATGGAAATCATTCCACTCTTAATCTCAAAGTTATTGTTGGCGATGGCTGGTGGGACAATTCCATGGCGTTGAGTGTGGATACTGGGAGCATCACCGGCACCAATGTGTCTAACTCTCCTAGGACGAGTTCCTAGTTCAGTAGCTTGTACTTGTTCTTCCATGTTAACCTGATCCGTGTATTCTTCGTTCAATCTGTTCCGTTGTTCTCGCAAGTATTCACGAGGTAAACGGTCTATTCTGTCAGAGTATGGAATGAGGTCTTCACTACCACGGGATCTGGTATTCATGCAAGTGATTTGTGTTGTCGGAATTGACACTCGAGCAAGTGGTGCTCGAGTGTAGTGATCAAGTGTTTCTTGGTTCCGCGTGAGCTCTCTGGATACAGAAGAAAAATCAATGAGCTCGAGTTGTGTTGGTCGAGCTTGTTGATCGAGTGTACCTGAAAGCAAAGAGAAAACCAGAAACGATTTTAGAATAATAGTATAATAAAACTTAGTCTCAGAAAAGTGATTTTCCTAATTGTAGCTAACTAATCCCAGTTGGCAACGGCGCCAATTTGATAAACAGGTTTTTACGGTGTTTTCTCAAATACCAAACTGTCTATTTAATCAATTGTAGTACAGTATTGTGTCAATCCAATGGGAGAGTAACTAGCAATCAAGATATAATCTACTTATTCTAATCTAAGCCAAATTCGGTTTAAGCGAGTGGGTTATCTATCCTAGGTGACGACGAAATCTTAAAACAAAATGCTAAACATGAAACAAAGTATTAGAATGTAAAAACAGAGCATTAAAAGTAAAGCAATAGTGAAACTAATGATAAAGTGCAACACGAAATCTCAATAAAGGAAAAACGGGGTTCTCGAGGATTAGGATCAATGATTAGGGTATTCCTAGGGGTTCTAGACTTATCTATCAACCTATTTAGATGACCTCTAAGCAAGGAATCACAAAGTAATCACATTCGCTCTCGCGCAATGGGACCTCTCCTAAAAGACAACCTGACTTGACTCTCGTCCAACGATTGGGAATTCAAGAGGCCTTAAGTATGGACCTTACAAAGCCTAATAACACCCTAGACAATCAATCTCTTGAGCTAGGAAGATGCTATCTTAATTTAAGCATGTTCAAGTGATCCCCAAACGCCTCTCGGGGGGGATTCACCAAGAGATCGAATTTCAATTGATCAGAAAGAAACAAGCATTAAGAACACTTAAACTAAAGAGATCTAAGACCTTAATCAAACATAAACAAATCTAGAAATCCCTAATTTTTCCCCTAATCTCACCCTTTCCTCAAGAACCCTAGACTAACTAACTCAGAATTCGTGAAATAGAACATAGACTTAAAATCGAAATCTAATTGCATAAAACTTAAAACTAGAAAAATCGTAAATGCCTTTGTAAAATAAGAGACTCGAAAATTGCTAGAAAAGATTGTATATTGAAAGTAGAAATCCTAGTACAATTTATAGATCAAAAGATCTTAAAGAAAAAGGAAAAATACTTAAAGAGAAAAAGGGAAAAATTCCCTTGAAAGAAAAATGGGAATTTCCTTTTAAAAGTTAAAAGGAAATTTCCCTAAGAAAGAAAATAGAAAAAGAACTAAAAGACAATTGGGCTTGCACAAAGGGGCTTTTGATGGGCCTTTTTCGCAGAGAAGCCCAGAGATTCAATCTTCGTCCAAAGTCTTTAGTTCTGGCCCGTAAAAGCACTCGACCAAGTGATGGTCGAGTGTCATGCTCGAGTGTCGGAGACTCGAGTGATAAATCTTCTAGTTTGCATCCTGAACTTCAACCTTAGGCCAGACGATTCCTCATTGGTCTTCTTGTAATCCGAAATACTCCGTGATAAGCTCCAAAAAGTACCTAAAAGTCCCTTTTATGCAATGTATGCAATGCCCGACACTAATAATGCAAATTATGCTAAAAAGAACCTAAAACAATGATAACAATGCAAGTATGAATGCAAAACACGCTAAATAATGGTCCTAAAATGTGGTAAAATGCAGACACATCAACAACATAGACAGATTCCCTCGTGAAGATATGAGAAAATCAGCATTGATCATGCTTAGCCATCAAAGATTTCAAAGCTTCTCAATGAAGACCATCACACGTACAATTAATAACGGCCTTGTCCCGGTTCTTGATCATTTTGCAGAGGCAAATTCCGTTTTTGATTTACAAGATGTTTTCCGGAGGTTATCATTCGATGTAACCCTTACTATAGTAACGGGTTACAACTCGAATACTCTTTCAATTGAAATGCCAAAGAACGAGTATGCAAAAGCTATGGATGATGCAGAAGAAGTTGTTGTCTATAGACATGTTAAGCCTATTTTCTTTTGGAAACTACAAAGATGGATTGGACTCGGAGAAGAGAAGAAGATGACAGAAGCTAATGCTGCTTTCGATAGATCATGTGCAAAGTATATATCTGCAAAGAGAGAGGAGCTCATAAGTCACCAGTCCAATATCGAAAACGAAGCTCAAGATGAAGATATATTAAGCTTCTACATGAAACTGGATACTTCAAAGTATGAGCTTTTGAATCCAAAAGACGACAACTTCCTTAAAGACATCATCAAGAGTTTCATGCTTGCTGGAAGAGACGCCATTGCAACAACTCTCACTTGGCTCTTCTGGCTTCTAGCTAAGAATCCGGAAGCTGTGACTAAGATCCGGCAAGAGACCAACACATATCTACCAGGATCTATCAAGAGTTTAGATTTGAAAAAGTTAAACAAGATGGTATATTTACATGGTGCATTGTGTGAAGCACTACGTCTTTACGCTCCAACCCCGTTCGAGAGAAAGTCTTCTCTTAAGCAAGATGTACTTCCAAGTGGACACAAAGTTGATGCAAATTTGAAGATTTTGTTCTCTGTTTATGCATTGGGGAGGATGAAAGCTGTGTGGGGAGAGGACGCGACGGAATTCAAACCTGAGAGATGGATCTCTGATAGAAATGGAGGGTTGAATTCAAAGCATGAACCTTCTTTTAAGTTCTTTGTGTTTAATTCAGGTCCAAGGAATTGTTTGGGAAAAATTTGTCTTTCTTGCAGATGAAGATAGTGGCTATAGAGATCATACGAAATTATGACATTAAGGTCATTGAAGGGCACAAGATTGAGCCAGCTTCTTCCATAATCCTTCATATGAAACATGGCTTCAAAGTCAAAGTTGTAAAGAGATGCTCGCTCTCATAAAGTCACTAGTAATTAAAGATATCACTCATAAAGTTACAAGTCATGCATTCAAGAGTATTGATGTTCTTTTGTCAATAAAATTCATTACTTAAGTTACACGTTATGGGTTACAATAATAATGGAGTAACGACAAGTGCTAGGGGACAGGCCTAAAATTTTAAACAGTTTGTAGGTTTGATTTTCCTGCTATGCGAAATTAAAAACATATTTTTCTAGATAAAAAAATTTGTTGGTTGCATCTTCCACAAAAGAATATTTCAGACTTTTCGTTGGCTGCTTTGGCATGAGATCAAGTATTGTAGTGCGGACCATGCGCTTACTAGCTATTACAATTTGTTTTTATCAAACATGTGGATCGAATCAACAAGTCCAAATCAATAATTAATTTTCCCAAACCTCTAAACCCTATCAATGTTTCTTGCATGGGACAAACCTTTCATGTTATTACTCTTTATCTAGAAAAAAAAAAAGTGCTTCACATAGTTAGTTGAGAGGTAAATATTAACCATAGGAAAAATTCAAGTCAAAACTATTTTTGAATGTAAAAATTTTGTTTTAGAGAATCTCGAACGGAATTAAAAATCTAGGTTCTCTTAGATCTCGTGGATTTTTTTAGAAAATAATGAGTGACATAACAATCTCGAACATTGATCTAGATTCCAAGAATTTTGTACAACTAGCAAAAGAAAAGGTTACAAAATGACTTCAGACACAAGAAATGGTAGTGCCGAGGTCCAATACACCTCTTAAAGGCAGATATCTAGAAGCTAAAGTGGTTCTTAGACCAGTATCGTTATCTTTAGTCTTCACTAGTTATAGATATTTTGTGGATAGATTTTAAAAAGATTCGGAGCATTCCTCAGAATTAGGTTGGTATTGTTATTCCGACAATATAAAGAGCAAAAATTTAAGAGTACAAGATATATGAAAAAAAAACTCCGCTGTTACATTCGGAGGTTGAACCTTTTCTATGGGCAATGTTGTCACTTATTTCCCTCCAAATTTTTGAAGTGGCGTTCGTAAGATTTGCTGAGGTAATTAAGATTATTGAAGA
>JAKUCM010003914.1:0-25845 GCA_023374145.1 Lepidium sativum | reverse complement strand
GTAAAACAATGCGTTTGCCTTGGCGTTGCTTTGTTTCTCCTGAACCTAAACACTGAAAATGTTGTAAATATGCTTATAAATATCTCTACAAAATCGTCTCATTTCTTAAATAAAAAGGTTTACCTTGGTTTAAAGGCTCTGGTTTGATGTTTGGACCTGCAACTCTAATAAAAAATGTGTTTCCTGTACTTGAATTGATTGTTGCAGATTGTAAGCATCCTTCGAAAAATATCATACACTTGTTGCCCTTATATGCGTATGCTTTTCAAGAACAATTAGCTAGGCAAGCCGAGGCGCACGCTGTAACAAGATTTGGTGTCAAGACTAATGTTGTTGGATCAGTGGCTAATTTCATGTTTTTAATAGGGAGAAAACTGTTGTTATATTCCTTGTAACATTGAAGCTCGTTTTTCCTTATACATCCATTAGATAACTTAGTGGAGCCAGATGCCTCGCCAATTGCTTGTGTGAAACCAGTAACACATCTACAAGGTTGATCATTTTCTGTTTCATTGCAAATCCGAAACGATCCACAATATCTGTAAACCGCACATCTATCTGCAGGTTGATACCATTGCACCATCCACTTGTCGGGAAAGTAATATCGTACTCGCAGCTGCAACTGCCCCGACACATCCAAGCGCAAATGTAATGTGTATTGCAGTTGCAGGTCTGATGAATAGGTAATGTAAGACTTTTCCAGATTCAATTCGAATTTCAGGTCATGAGCCCCATCTAGAAATCCCTTAAAACTTTTACGTCGATCATCCCATGAGCCACTCGACCAATACGTTTTAGACCTCTTCCAAACCATGATGAGAGAGTTATTTAAATAACAGAGTCGAACTCGAGAATGTACCGAGCCTTTGATAAACCTGTCAAGGTATTCCAAGAAGTGAGAAGTGGGCATCCCAATTTAAATTTAGCGCCTTGAAGCTAAGTATCCGTTGGATCGTCAAAACTCTGCCACAACACAACTGATGAAGAATTAGGGCCATCTCTCAACACTGGAATACCATAAAATTGCAGAACAGCTCGAACACTCTTTCTTCTACTAGACTTAACACTGGTCGACCAAATTGTTTCATTATTGTAATAATCATAAAAGAATTAAGTTTCCATTTCAGATCCTTATATAGCGGTCAAGAAAAAAGTCGCCCTTGGACAACATAATTTTCTTGATTTGCGACCCAAACCATAGTCTGTGGAAATTCCCTGTACCATATACCTATGAAGAATTCATAAGCCTAGGCCTGAGACTTGGTTGAAACCGAGGATGAATTCCGTACTGCTGGAAACAATGGTGTCTCTTGTCCTAATTTGTAGATCGCCAGAAATCGTGTCAGTTACAGAAGAAACATCTGTAACTTGAAAAGACAAGAACATCAAAACTCCCCCAAGTAGGTGCATAACATGTTCTTCTCCAAACTCTCCATGTTCGTATGACCACAAGATAGTTTGATGATAAGAGGTTTATGAAGCAATTACATAATGAAAAGTTCTTTTTTAGACCCATAAGTCAAGAGCAACAACTTCCACGAACGATAAAAATTCCAATAAAGTCAATTTGGCAGAGTGTTTTTTTTTTCTGGCCCCAACAACTGACTTTTCAGCCCATAATAGACGTACAGAGACTGAACAACTGAACCATTGTGAGAAGTTTTCTCGGCCGTAAAGAAGGCTATTGAGTAGTAACGATGTAAAAATTTATTTAGGTCTGGACACCGAAAACTGAACTTGATCCAAAATACCCAAAATCAAACAAAATCAAAATATACAAAATATCCATTTTAGATTACACCCAAAATGTATAATATATTTAAAAATAATTTATTTATATATATACAATTTTAGTTATGCAAGTATTCAAGTTTCTTAACCGGAGGTGGTCTCGTCTTTTCGCAAAATCGCTCCTTTTCTATCTCCTATTAAATATTCAAGACGATAAATTTGTTAGATTAACCGATTCATACCAGAATCAACTAACAGACAATTAACTTCGATAAAAGCGTAAACCGACCATTACGATATGGTCAAACCCGTTTGTACGGATAACATTTAAGGCAAAGACAACGAAAAGCGACAATTTGGCAAGAACCAAACCTATTGTATCTTACTTCATAAAACGGTGAGTCGTTATCCAAAACACGAACCGGAGAAACATATTAAACGCCACGTGTGGACCTAACTCAACGACACATGCAAGCTCATGCACTAAAGCTGGACGCCACGTGGCACTCTCAACAATGAGAAGAGATCTTTGAACTGAGAAGAAGTCTTCAAATATAAGCAACCTTTGATTTAACCTCATCTACATAACTTCTTTAACCCAACACGCAACATCAAAAAGAAGAAAGAAAAAAACCAAAATTCGTGGAAGAAAAAAAGCTAAACCGAAAGCGAAAGCAAGCCGATTTTTTTGTGGGCTTCAAAGTTACAAGTTTTGATTACCAACACCCAAGAATAGCGTGAGATCTGTATTTTCTTCTTAAAATATTGTTTCTGCAAGTTTTGAATATTTGAGAAAGAGCAGAGATGTGTAGTTTATCTGCAAATTTGTTACTACCATCAAAGATGAAACCAGTTTTTCCAGAGAAACAGAGTACTAGCTCACTCTGTTTTACCACTAAACGACCCAAGATGAAGAAACGATCTATTTTTCCTGTAAGAATTTCAGTTCTATACTCTGTTTTTAGAGTCCTTGTTAATAGGTTTCAGATTTAGGTTTGTTTGTATAAAGAACTGTTACTAGTTGTGAATTTTTTTGGAAACTGTATAAAATTGAATAGCTTGTACTCTGGTTTTTAGGGTTCTTGTTACTTTATGTTGTGCCTTGTTTTGAGTAAGTTCTGTCTTGTGGATGGATAAGGTTGCGAGATTATTTGGACCGGCGATTTTTGAAGCCTCCAAATTGAAAGTATTATTCTTAGGAGTTGATGAGAAGAAGCATCCATCAAAGCTTCCAAGAACTTACACTCTTACTCACAGTGACATAACTGCAAAATTAACTTTAGCTATATCTCAATCCATCAATAATTCTCAGGTAAATCATAACCTCTGCAACGTTTAAGGTTTATGGTTTGATGTTTTAAGTGACTGATTAAGGGTCCTTTGGGTTTACTAGTTGCAAGGATGGGGAAATAAGTTGTTTCGAGATGAAGTAGTAGCCGAGTGGAAGAAAGTGAAAGGTAAGATGTCACTTCATGTTCATTGCCATATAAGTGGAGGTCACTTCCTTTTGGATCTCATTGCGAAGCTTCGGTACTACATTTTCTGCAAAGAATTGCCAGTGGTATGTTGTGCAATCTTCTATGTAGAGTATGTAACTACGTGGTCGATTGGTTATATTGACTTATAGGTATTGATTATAGGTATTGAAAGCTTTTGTCCATGGAGATGGGAGCTTGTTGAATAGCTACCCTGAGCTACAAGAATCTCTTGTTTGGGTTTATTTTCATTCGAATATCCCGGAGTATAACAAGGTCGAATGTTGGGGAGCGCTCTGGGAGGCGACATCGCAGCACCAGCGCGACGGAAATCGGACACGCAAAAAGTGTGAAACATTGCCGGAGTTACCTTGTCCTGATGAGTGTCAATGTTGTTTTCCGTCAGTTAGTACAATCCCATGGTCTCAGCGTCATTATCAACATAACGAGCCACATGAGAATGTTGAACATGGCTTGTTGGGAATTTCTATACCTAACGCTGAGAAGTCGAAGTGATAGATCTCTTGAAAATGTATTTTCTTGTGTGGTTAGGATAGGTCAAAATGAAGTTGAAAGTTCATTTGTTTGGGGTTAATAGGAATGACATTTGTTTAACATGTCTAAGCATTATAATACTGTACTTGTTAAACAAGATAAATAACTATTATAACGAACTTGTTAACGCTCACGCATGTGTTTTTTTGAGGTCTAAAATATAGAAAAGCATAGACCAATCAAAACGTGACCAGAAAAAGAAAAGAATAGACCAACCAAATAAAATAAATTTATGAGGTTTGAAGTTATTTTTATACAATTTTCATCATTAATATGCTATACCTAAACAATGTTTAGACCACCATTATAGGTAGTATTTAGAGGAGGGTTTCTTGGCAGCAACCGGTTGGCTAAAAAAAATGAAAGAAGGGGTCTCGCGTCTCTGTGTCGATCTCTATCTCGTCTCGCTCTCAATCTGTTCGACCGGCGATTCGAAATCTGTGACGTACAAACCCTAGTGTGGATCTATCTACTTGAAATATGTGACTTACAGACCCTAATTTCGTGGAGAACTCATTCCGATGAGGCTTGTCTTTTCTTTGCTCTGGGTTTATCTTCCCACTTCTTTTTTTGTGTGTTCTGAAGTGTTCTTCCTGGTTGGGATACGTGTAATACAGTTAGTATGATGTTGGGTAGAGTTAGGTCGTAGGGGGTATAGTTGGATTATAGTGTAGTAGAGTTAGCTTGTAGTGTAGTCGAGTTAGTCTGACGTGTGATAGAGTTAGATTTAAGAGAGGTAGAGTTGGTTTGTAATGTAAAAGAGTTAGGCTGTAGTATGCGGTATAGTTGGATTCCGTGTGGTAGAGTTGGTATGTAGTGTAATAGATTTAGGTTGTAGTGTGCGGTAGAGTTGGTATGTAGTGTAATAGAGTTAGGTTGTAGTGTAGTCAAGAAGTACCCGAAGAAATTTCTCACACACGGTGTACAGGTGATGAAGAATCGAAGCATCAACCTTTCTGCAATCTAAAATACATCAGTAATATGGTGAGAGTCGTTAAAAAGAAAAAGTGGAAGGCAGAGGAGTCTAGTGTGTTGCTTGACACTCTTAGAGGTCTAACCAGAGCCTTCGAAGGGATGAGAAACGATCAGAACGTGTTTGCTGAACGTATATATCGTCTTGGAGTAGACTCGATACTAGGGCAGAGACCACAATGCTTACTGAGCGCATGAATAGGCTTGAGCGTAACACCTCAGACAATACAGCCATGATTGAGAGGATTCTTAGGCTAGAAGAGAGCAGAGCGCAACCCCTAGTTTATAGCTTGGCAGATGAGAGTGGAGGTCAGACAAGTGCACGACATCGAACTCCTGAAGATGTTAATCGCGAATGGAGCCTACATCCTGAAGATGTTAATCGCGAAGATGACGTAGAAGGCGATACAACCGGTACTCCCGACTCCCCTAATAATAAGGAACTTAATTCGGTACGTAAAATTCTATTTTGAATGAGACTTACTTTGATTGATTATGTACCAACAAACAACAAACATTACATACATCTTTGTACGAACATACACATAAAACGAACAGTTATATGGTTTGGTCGAGTAATATTTAACTCTACAAAACAATTATTGTGTTCAAAATAGCTCTTCCAAACCAGTAAAACGAACTATACCACTATTACCAACTCTACCATATGTGAATCTAACATATTGAGTTGCTCTTCGCAGACACCTCCTTGGAAACAGTCTACCCTTGTGGACTCGGATTCGGGAAAAACACCAAGTGTAGGTTCATGTATTAAACCAACAAATGTGGATGCTCACCTCGAGGACACACAAGTGTCCCCACCAACACTAAACATACCATCCCACCGGACCAGGTAATCCCGTTAAAATAAATCTTACTGGTAGAGTTGATAGTTCTGTTAAATAGAGTTGACATTTTCATATTTTTGTAGAATAAATGGGTTATCCAGAGTCAGGAGACATCTGACCCTTTGAGCCCGTTATCAAGAGTTGTTAGGAATCCAGAAGAACCGTCAAAAGAAGAACTACCTTACGATGTGGAAAAAATTAAGCTAGGGATGTCACAAGTTGACATCATAAACCTGGTGGATACTCCTGAAAAGGGTAAACAAACACGGGAGGAGTTAATTTTTATGGAAGACGTGTTACCAAAAGAGACTCGGGCACGAGTCCTCGCTAAGAACCAGGTACTGTTCATATTCAACTGTAGTAGAGTTAGATCACCTGTTTGGTCGAGTTGGATCACCTGTATTGTAGAGTTAGTCCTCTATATGGTATAGTTAGATCACCTGTTTGGTCGAGTTGGATCACCTGTATGGTAGAGTTAATCCTCTGTATGGTAGAGTTAGATCATCTGTTTGGTCGAGTTGGATCACCTGTATGGTAGAGTTAGTCCTCTGTATGGTAGAGTTAGATCACCTGTTTCGTCGAGTTGGATCACCTGTTTGGTCGAGTTGGATTACTTGTATGGTAGAGTTAGTCCTCTGTATGGTAGAGTTAGATCACCTGTTTGGTCGAGTTGGATCACCAGTATGGTAGAGTTAGTCCTCTGTATGGTAGAGTTAGATCATCTGTTTGGTCGAGTTGGATCACATGTATGGTAGAGTTAGTCCTCTGTATGGTAGAGTTAGATCACCTGTTTGGTTGAGTTGGATTACCTGTATGGTAGAGTTAATCCTCTGTATGGTAGAGTTAGATCATCTGTTTGGTCGAGTTGGATCACATGTATGGTAGAGTTAATCATCTGTTTAGTATAGTTAATCATCTGTTTGGTCCCTTCTTTTTACAGGTATCCCCTTTCCAAGGCTGTTCCATTGTCAAGCGGATTCATAAGAATGTTATTCATTCTCGGAGTGTCTATGATCCTTTTGGTCCGATTTCAAAATTAAAAGTACTTCAGTTATGCGACTATGTGAAACATCAATTAGAACTCACTGGTGACGGGAAACACAGTCTGAATGCGGATTTCTTCCTCCGCTTGATATGCCCAAAAGAGAAGTGGCATGTCCCTCGATATGGCTGGCTTCACGATTGTGTAATTTAAAGTGTCTTATGACGTAATTTTTGTTTAGTAGAGTTAGATTAGAGCACTAATACAGTAAAGTTTTTTCAGCATATTGGCTGCGGGATGAATCTCCTTCAGCAAAGATCCTTGCAAACTCCAAGTCCATACAGGAGTAATCGGCTAGCTTTCATAGAACCACTGTTTTGTGGTTTTTGGTGCTACACGTACGAAAGGGATTACTTGGGAAAGGAGGATACTTTTGTGTGGCCTGGTGGGTATAAAGATGTATTCGACGGCACTGCACCCACATTCAGTGCCACTAGGAAGCAGTGGATGAGAGACGTGGACACCATCTACATCTCTCATAATTTCCAAAACATCCACTGGGTGGCCCTCGAAGTTAATCTCAACGAAAGAAAGATTCGCCTTTTCGAGTTAGTCCTCTGTTTGGTCGAGTTAGTCCTCTGTTTGGTCGAGCTGGATAACCTGAATGGTAGAGTTAGTCCTCTGTTAGGTCGAGTTAGTCCTCTGTTTGGCCGAGTTGGATCACCTGAATGGTAGAGTTAGTCCTCGGTTAGGTCGAGTGTGATCACCTGTTTGGGCGAGTTGGTCTGGGGGTTGGTAGAGTTAGTCTGCGCGTTGGTAGAGTTATTCTGAGTTACATTTACATTTGTAATAGAGTTCATTCTCATGGTTCTCATTTTTTTTAGACCATATGTCGTGATGATTCCGAAGGAGATGCAACCACATATTAGCACGGCGGAATATAAGATTGTTCGTGTGACTAAGGGCGTACCACGTAGTAAACGGTCTGGCGACTGTGGCGTGTGGGTTGTGAAGATGATCGAGTTTCTGGCCATCAGATGCAACTTCGAAGGTCTTTCCGATGAGTACGTCAACTTCTCTCGGCTGAAATACGCCATTGATTTCAAAGACGAACTTCCCATAGAATTGGAAATTGTTGTTAGTGATCTAACATATGCACGCGAGTGTGATAAGAACCTGCTAACCAGAGCCACCAAAGATCTCCAGCTTGATTGGTAATTTTGTTTAGTCGGTGTATAGTCCTACACTCATGTGAATTGTATAGTCCTAGATTATTTCAGTATATATTTGTATAGTTCTAACTTTATTAGTTGGTTATTGACAAGTAATTAGTGATCTATACGTGATCTAACTAAGAACTAACTACGCCCACGTTCCGTGCCACTAAGTGGATGACAGACATGGACACGATCTACATATTAACTACATTTAAACAGTTTACAACTTCTACTAGCCGTGGAAGTTAAATCAAGTTTATTGGACACAATATCCGAGATGTTATCATAATAACGATTAGACTCTAAAAGGAAGGAAAACTGAAGAGTCAAATCGTTATAAATAACCTTCCAATCGTTAATAACTTCTTCTAAACTATCCATCTTCTCCTTGACCAAAACGTTCCATCTTCACTTTTCAATCTTTCAAAAGCTTTCAAAAACATTTCAAGAACAAAGATGGATTCACCAAAAAAAAGTAACGTTGTCCGCAAGGCACATATCATGGACTTACCAAACAGTGCTTTGACGAACATCATAGCTTGATGTGGAGCAGAAGGACTTGATGAGATTTACAGCATCAGGCTCGTGTCAAAGGAATTTAAAGAGCTTTGTGATGAGAATGAGGTTCTAAGGAACATAGATATACGTTATGTTCCATTCTATGGCCCTCTGAGAAGTAAGTCTCTTCTGAACAATTTTCTCACTAGACTATGCAATACCGGTAATGTGGAAGCCACATACCAATGTAGTATGGCAGAGTTCTTTGTTAATGGGAATCATGATGGTGGTTTGGAACTGCTGCAAAGAGCATCCAATGGTGACTGTGAAGAAGCCACACTGCTGTATGGATTTGTGCTAGTCTGTTTAGGAACAGACAGAAGACATGAGGGGTATGAAGTCCTAAGACGTCTACTGCAGGACACAGTGGTAAAAACATTGGAATACGTAGACCACCTCCAGAACAGAATCTTTCGTTACCCATCATCGCTTAGTTGGCGAGGAGAGCAACAAATAATACTTCTCGAAAAAACATATTGTCGAGAAGGATGTTCTTGCAATGGAGAATTCCTGGAGATTCTCCATTTCTTTCAAGGATTCGATGCCGAAGACATCGATCAACCAATGGCCAAAGCTTGTGAAGTATGCAATTGGTTCTTCCAATTCAGAAAGATCTTTCCAAACCATTAGTTGTTGAATGTAATTTCCTTTTTGTTTTTGTACTCGTTTTCGTTATTGTACTCTTTTCGTTTATGTACTCGTTTTCGATTTCTTTCGTTTATGTACTCGTTTTCGTCTTGCATAGTTAATGTAATTTCCCTTTCAACCATTAGCGTATTGTCAACTCGACCAAACAGAGGAATAACTCGACCAAACAGAGGACTAACTCGACCAAACTGGTGATCCAACTCGACCAAACAGAGGACTAACTCTACCAAACAGGTTATCCAACTCGACCAAACAGAGAATTAACTCGACCAAACAGAGGACTAACTCTACTATACAGGTTATCCAACTCGACCAAACAGAGGACTAACTCGACCAAACAGAGGACTAATTCTACCATAAAGGTGATCCAACAGACCAAACAGAGGACTAACTCTACCACATAATGCGTCTACCTCTACAAGGCGTAGTGTTAACACTACCACGTAATAAATGACTCTACCAAACGCAGTGTTAACTCTTCTATTCAAGAATGAATGCTTTGACTACATGTCCGGAAATTGTGACCAAGTTTCTTACATTTAGAACAAGTTAAAACTTTTCTTGGACATTTTTCGGGCTGAGAACACTCGAACCAGCTCTTTATCCGCGATTTCTTCGGCCTCCCTGGTTGTTGACGTATGTGTGGTGGATTACACAGCTTACGACTCACTTTCAACGGAACGGGAAGTGCAGCATCTCTTGGAAAGATACTACCAGAGTATGCGTTGTACAGGTAGGTTGTGTGATAGTATGGATGTGTAAGTTCGATCGTCGACCTTCTACAAGCCTCAGCAACGGCAATGGCATGGACACAAGGAATTTTTTTGACATCATACCTCTTGCAAGAACACGTCTTCTCAGTCAAGTTGACTAAATGAGAAGTTTCGGATCGCGTAACAACAGTCTGGTGTTCGTCTATGTCATGCACGTTTTATAGTCTTGCTTCATCGACCCTTGTCTTTCATTTATAACAATAATGTTAACTCTACTAAAGGGATTGTTAACTCTAATATGAAGGGACTAACTCTACTATGTGCAATGGTAACTCTACCTTTAGGAGCTTTTCAAAAGATGTTGTTAGAACAGTTGACGTTAGAGTGGCCTTCGTCTTCCGCTTCGCGAACCAACGTGTTAACATCGACCTTATTGCATCATTAAGCTGGACAATGGGAAAAGTTCTTGCCTCTGATAATGCATGGTTTACTGATTCTGCAATGTTCGACGTAGTGAAATTGTATTTGTTTCCAGGAAAGTACACTCGACTCCACAAACGCACGTCAACTTTTATCAAGTAGGCATGGGGCTTTGGATTTAACGCCTGAATCTGAGCAAGTATAACGTTGAATTCATCGACCCTAAAAGCGGTGACAGTTTTCTTGAAAAGCTTAAAGGGCTCGCCACCTCTAAATTTTGACAAAATGTTCTTACATAGGTAGGTGCAAATACCCCGAGAAGAAAGTGGGTACACAATCTTTATGGCTTTAGCAATAGATTTATGTCTATCTGATATGATGGCAAGTTCTCTGTCATCAGGGATCACACGGTTTAGCTGTCTAAAAAACCATTCCCAAGATTCGTCATTCTCGGTATCAACCACACCAAAAGCCATAAGAAATATGTTGAAGTTACCATCTTACATCGTAGCGGTTAGTAGAGTACCTTTATACTTCCCTAGCAAAAATGTACCATCGACAACAATAACCTTCCTCATGTAGGGAAAACCCCTAATACTTGCATCGAAAGCGATGAAAAGAAACTTAAACCTGTCTTGCCCGTCAACTTTGAGCTTTATTAAAGTTCCGAGATTCGCTCTTCTAATAGCAAACAAGTACGACGAAAGTTCCTCATAACTACTTTTCGAACTTCCGGTAACTAGGGCTCGTGCTTGGCTTAGAGTACGGTGTGCTTTCCAGTACTTATCTTCATAAATGTCACACTAACTCTACCATACGTCACACTAACTCTACTACACTGCAATCTAACTCTACCACACACTACACCCTAACTCTATTACACATAATCCAACTCTACCACACTGTGAGACCAACTCTACTAATACGCCAGCACTGTAATCTAACTCTACTACACTGCAAGCCATCTATACCAGACGACAGACTAACTCTACTACACGTAATCCACAGACTAACTCAGCACTGCAATGTAACTCTATTACGAAGATTAACTCTACCATGGCGTAAAATTACGTTTGTACCTTTAGACCGAATTGCTTGCTCATTAAATCAGCAACGTGTTGAGGAAGAACAGATGGCCCAATTCCACCTACGAATTCCAAGTATAACCTTCCTAAGACTTCCGTTGACGTTTGTCGTGATCTCTCTGTAACAGAACATCTATGTTCTCCCATATACTTCCGGACAAAGAAACATCCACCGTCGTCGACAGGTGAAGCTCACACTCTCCACTGACAGTTTGGTACCTAACATTTCACATCCAACACTGTATTCGATGAAGCAACAACATCGAAGTCAAACCTCTGTAAGACAGAAAGTATTTTTAGCCTGGTCATGAGTTCTTTTTTTGATGAGTATTGTTACCCAACAACCAATGCGAGTGCTGACATCTATATGTCCAAATACTCAGCATTCAAATCCAACCTCGTTGCTTGCTCTGACAGGTTTTTCTTCTTTTCTTCCTTTGATTTTCTACGAACACTGATATAATCTTCATCATCCAAGCTTGCGCCACCCATATCATCGCAACAGGCGAATCTGAATTCCACATCTTCGTCCTCAGCATGTTCACCTTCATGTTTCACATTTTCTAGTATACGCTCATTGTTTGGTACACCTTTACTAAACACCGGATCAACTCTACTACACCGAACATACGATGCATCATTCTCCGACTTACATTGGAATTTCTCGTCAACGTTTCTCCAACTACACTGACCTTTTTCAGGGTAACTCACTGAAACATGAGATCTAGTGGTAATTTTGACACATAGACGCATTGCTTCTTTGCGAAATTGTGAAACAAACACTTGCAATTGTCTATCATTGCTCACAATTACAGGGGGAGTATCTTCTGGTAGTGACTGAATGACAACATTTGGCATGTAGCTTAGTTTTAGCTCATGACAATGTACATCCAAACCAAAATCGGCATAGACCATCTCCAGAAATTCATCGAGCCTTAAATCTTTGACAATGCCTATGATTCGACACCTGTACGACTGGTCCACCGAAAATATCCATCGATTTTCATTAAAACTCCATATCCCACAAACCAAAATGATTTGATCCATAGATCCAAACATAAACAGAAAAATCAAGGGAGCAATGAAGAAGTAAAGGAGCTTCAAGAAAGCTGCAATGGCGTCACTTATGGAGGAATCAGTTGGATGCGCTGCAGATGAGGTAATAACTGAGGGGTAAATACGTAATTTAACCTCTACTACGAAAGTAGGCTAGGTTTCCAAAACCAACTCTACCATACTTCACTATGTCCGTGTAGTAGAGTTGATTAGAGCACAAACAACAACTCTATTATACTGGAAATCTAACTCTACCAAGCACACTTCACCTCTATCACACTGGAAATCTAACTCTACTACACACGAAATTTCATTAATGTCAACTCTACTGCGCTGGAACTTTAACTCTACCATACTGCACTTTGTCCATGTGATAGAGTTGATCGCTTACGTGGTAGATTTCATTAATGGCATTTTCGTAATAACGTTTTTTTTCCTCATTACAAAAGGGCAAAATGATATATAATAAATTAAAAAAACTATTCTAGTAATTTACAAACATTTGCTCTATTTCAATAATTAACACTTAATTTCGCTCTAATCTAGTAAATCATCCGTTTTTTTTGTCAGAGTGAAGGATAGTCTATCAAAAAATATCGAAAAGAAAAACCTCATCAAAAAATATAGATGCATAGTTGAAAGATAAATTACAAGTTAACCAAATAAGGCCCAACAATGGCTAAGTCGATAGGCTTATGATATGTTGGATCTTAATTAGAACAGCTACACAATTATGACTTTTGATTCAGGGCCAAAGTCTAAGTGCATATTTCTGTATTGGGACTTTCTTTCTCTGTTTGGCAGCTGGGCTCACTTATACTCGTTTGTACGTATACGTCAAATATGGTCCTTTGTGTCCATTAGAGAAACCGTTAAAGGTACTTAATTTTTTATTTTATTTTTTTTTATAGAAAAAAACAAAGGACCCAATCCGAGTTCGCCACGTGGCTCTTATACGTCATTGAATTAAGTATTTACCCGTTTGAGTAAATTGTACTGAGACTCAATCAACTGTATTTCTTACTTGATGGGTATCAGAAAAGAGTCCTCTTGCTTAATGCACAAGACACTCTTCCACTTGCTCTGATGTCTTGTAATGTGACCCTTTATTTTAACAGGTTGAGACTAAGTTACTGTGTCATTTTTATATGTTACTACTCGATATTTTGTTGTCAGGTTTGATGTAAAAGCTTTATATGTTGAGAAGAGACAGGAAAGAGAGATTCCATCATTATTGCAATTGGACTTAAAACTCGAGTTTTTGGTATGAAGTGAAGGTCCATACTCTGTTTTGGCTGTAAAATCTCTTGTTTCTTCTTCTTTTAGAAGATATTTGTGCAGTATAATTTTCATTACTTTGTACCAGTTTGGTTTTCAATGTAACTACTAAAGAACCATGAAATGAGATCATAGTAAAAATCTCAACTTGCAATCTTTATCCAGCTTAAACTCCTCCTCAGAATTAGACGCTACTTGAGTTAAAGATGAGTTGGTAAAATCAGTTGTAACTTATGTATAAGTATCTTAAGTCATGTTGTCTCTTTCAATCACGCCAAAGCGTATCTCAAATTGCTAAAGACAAGGAGGCTAATGGCGGATAACAAGCAAAGGGTCTGTGTCACTGGTGCAGGAGGATACATAGCTTCCTGGCTCGTCAAGTTTCTTCTCTCTCGTCGCTACATTGTCCATGGAACCATTCGAGATCCGTGTAAGGAAGAAGAAAGAAAGTTTGCTTTGTGGACTGTTTGAATATTCTCTGTTTCAGATAGTTGATTGCATTGATTCATTATTCTCAGGTGATAAAAAGAATGACCATTTGAGGAAACTGAATAATGCTGCAGAGAATCTGAAACTTTTCAAAGCAGATTTGTTTGATTGTGAAGGTCTTTCTTCAGCCATTTCTGGTTGTTCTGGTGTTTTCCATATCGCTTCTCCTGTGCCTTTTGAAGGAATTCCTCTCACAGAGGCAAGTGCTTATTAAACATTGTTGCTTCGTATGATTCTTACTTGAATGACTTGAAAACCTAACTTGAAATCTAAAATTCAGGAAGAACTGATTAAACCAGCTCTCACTGGTACCAAGAATGTTCTAAAAGCATGCACTGAAGCTAAAGTGAAGAAAGTTGTAGTTGTATCATCAATTGCTGCAGTTGTCTACAACCCAGAATGGGCTAAAGATGTTGCTAAGGACGAAGATTGTTGGTCAGACATTGAATATGTTCACTCACTTGAGGTTATATTGTATCTTTGAAACAAACACTTAGTCAAAAGAATATAATTTGTTATACAAGACAGTAATAAATCTGTGTGTTTTCTGTGATGCAAAATCTATGGATCTCAGAGTTATTGGCGTTATTACTATCTTGCCAAAACATTAATGGAACGTGAAGCTATAGAGTGGAGCAAGACAAGCTTAGCTGATGTTGTTACTCTGTGTCCATCAGTCACAATAGGCCCTAGGCTTCAGTCAACACTAAACTCTAGTAGTTTGGGACTTCTCAGGCTTATAAAAGGTGAGATGTTATGTGTGTTTCTCAGATTTAAGTGATTGATTCATTCTCTCAAGTTTATTGATTGGTGTTTCTCAGGCGGTATAACATCTTTGTTGAGTGATGAACTGTATCTTGTGGACGTGCGTGATGTTGGGACTGCACTTTTGTTGGTGTATGAGAATCCAAAAGCAAAAGGAAGATACATTTGTCATTCTCATACACTTCACACTGATTCTCTAATTGAAAAGCTACTGAATATGTATCCTAAACGGAACTTTCCTGAAAGGTAACGAGTAGAGAGTGAACTGTACTAACTTTGAGATTTTGGTCTGATCTTCTGAAATGTATAATGGCAGCTACAAGGAGAGTAAAGAGAAGGAGGTGAAGGAAGTGAGGCGTCTAAGTTCAGAGAAGTTGCAGAATTTAGGGTGGAAGTTTAGGCCATTAGAAGAAACCATTGATGATTCTGTGGTGAACTTTGAAGCAGCTGGCGATCTTCCAAAGCCATAGCTTTACTCGCACTGATTGTTTGTTACTCTTGGAATAAATGGGATTCTACTATCTATCAAAAATTGTCATTCTTTCTTTCGAAAAAATAAATCTTTACGATTTTCTTTTTCCGTAATCACAAAAATGTGCAAACATAGGAATTCGAATTCAGATAGTCGCTTAATTTCCCGTAATATTGGTTTCAGATCGATTAATGTCAAATGGGCTCAAACATTTAAGAACTAACACTAAAAAAATACCATTTATTTTCTCATCACTATACTTTGAATAAGTCTTAATGGTGAGCAAATATCCAAATTAATCATGTCGTTTTAGCCTTGTACTCTAGTAGATACAAATTTTTAATTAGGACGACTTTATTTATATAGATTGGTAGATCTATTAGTTAAGGTTCCTTGATATCATTTGACATTTGGACCACATTGTGGACTAGTGGGGTTAACTGAGTCACGAGCTCATGAAACCCTAGCCATTTAATTGAAATTTTCCAAGGACGAGGATAAATCTACACCGTTCAAAAATCAACAAGTGTTGGCAAAATTGCTTCTTTTCATTGTTTGTGAGTAAGAATATAATCCAACATCATTTTCGATTCCGTGGATTATAACTCGATAAAGTAATAAATTTGTTTTTTCCTTAGAACCAAAACCATTTAACATCTGTGTAACGTTAGTACAACGGATAGATTTGATCAGACAACACACGGATCGATGATTACAACGTTAATTACAGAATTACAGTTGGGTCCCACGTCATTTACAATTGCCCAAAAACAAAAAAAGAAAAGTATCTCTCTTTCTTCATCTTTGAACAAATCACGCATCATCATCATCTCCATCGTCATCGTCATCACCAACTTCTTCATCATCGCCATCAATGGAATTCCCTTAACTAAACCTACTTTTCCCCAAATTGATTCGTTTTTCTTCCTTCCTTCTAACTTTTTTTCACTAAGTTTTCTACTTTAAGTTCAAATTCGACCCTGTAGCTTCTTCTTTGTTTATAATTTTTGTGATCCTTCAGTACAAAAACCCTACTTGTTCTTCTCTCTGGCCCATCGTAAAACCCACACTGCTTTTGCTTTTCTTTTTCTTCTTTTCCGGGAAATTTGATCTCTTTTCCCTTCTTTCGTCATTATTAGTAGGGATTGATCTCTTAGGTTTTTATTCTCCTTGATCTCACTTTTTATTCATCTCATCTTCACAGAACCGAGTAAACCCTAGAATCTTCTCTTCAAATTCGATGGATTCTAGCAGTTTTTATCTCTTCTCTCTACGGTTTTACTAAAGCTTAATCATTGCAGTTATGTCTAGGGTTTACTCGGTTACCTTTATCATCACTTAGAATTGATCCTTCTCTCTTTCTTTGGCATAAAGTTTCCATTTTTTCCCTTCTCTTTTCTCACTCATCTGTAATCATGGCGTATCAATCGGTTCCGGGTTCTGGAGGATTTCACTACTTGAATTCTCCTTTCGGTGATACAACCTTCACGAAGGTATTCGTCGGTGGTCTGGCTTGGGAGACTCAAAGTGAAACCCTTCGTCGGCATTTCGAACAGTATGGTGAAATCCTTGAAGCTGTCGTCATTACCGATAAGAACACTGACCGATCCAAAGGATACGGTTTTGTGAGTCCTCTGTTTTTCTTCATTCTTATTAGTGAAAAGTGAAAAAACCCCAAGTTTGTTTATTGTTTCTCTGGAATGTATAATTGAAATGCTAAAAAGGTTAGCTTTAGAGGTGCAATAGGTAATGTTATCATCAATCTTATATAGCTATATGGATTGTGTCAATCAATCACAGAACATAGAAAGTCATTAATCTTGGTTTACTTAAGTTGTTGTTATTTTGTGAATGTGATTTACTTTTGACTGTTGTTTTTTCAAGTTTGTAGAATGACTCAGTGCTCTGTTTCTATTTCATATGGAGGATTTTAGGTGACTTTTAGAGATCCGGAAGCTGCTAGGAGAGCTTGTGTTGACCCAACTCCCATTATAGACGGTAGACGTGCAAACTGTAATCTTGCTTCCCTTGGGAGACCTCGGCCTCCATTACCCTACGCATTGATACCTAATACGCCTGGTCAGTCTTGCTGCAATACTATCTTCCATTGCGTTTCTCTTCTTTAGGCTGGCTTGCTTTGTTCCAATTTTCTATGTTGTTATAGAATACTCTTAATTTAGTGCCTTTTGTGGGTATTTTTTGTGTGGTTAGGACGCATAAGACCCGCTTCCCCCTACATTGGAAATGTGCAGGGTTCTCGTGGTTCACTTGTTGGGAATTATCCGTATCAGCAACCACTTCCATATAACTACCAGCAAGGAGTTGTGTATCCTTATGGGTGAGTCATACAACTCTCAATTTCACACAGTACACTGATGTCTTTGCGCTAGTAATTTATGGTGCGTTAATGTGTTTTTAAATCTTGTTTTATTTTCTATATCAGGGTAGCCGCCTATGGACCTGAGTACATGTACTCACAATCACAGGTTGACTATAGCTACGAACATTATTTCCCTTCATTATTAAACCTCTTTAACAATGGCTATATATTGCCTCGTTTCATGGTTTAGGGTTTATATAGTCCGTATATGGGTCAGCAGTACCTTCAAGTCTACGGAGTACCTGGGGTGAATTCACCCGTTTATCAGTACGGGCATATAAGTCAGGCAGTTCCCAGTGGCCACAGCTATACAGCAGTTCAAGGATATTCACTTCCAGGAAGCCATGTTCTACAGCTTGGTGGACCCACTGTCAGTGCGATGACCACTTCATCTATGTCAGCACTTCAAGCTCCATACCCTTCAGGTGCATTTTACCGTCTTTCGGATCTTAATCTTATTCTTCCACTTATCAAAGTTGCAATTAGTTACACCTTCTTTTCTGAATATGTTATACAGGAGTACCAGGCCCTGCTCCAGTACAGTCGCATATTATTGTCCATTCCCCTCAATTTATGCAGAGTAGCGGTTCTGACCAAACAACAAGGTAAGAATCAATTCAAAGCTTTCTTTAGTTTGGTTGTAGTAGTGAGGAATCATGCACATATGGTTTTATTCCATCAGTTATTCTTGAAGACTGACAAGAAAAGGAAGTTAAGCTGTAGCAAAACTGCTACTAGAAGGCAGCATAGGCTTCCTGTTTCATTAAGTCTTGCACGTTATTTATCTTTCATCCTTAAGGTATGTGTTTCTTATTTGGACTTATCATCGGAGATGCAAAAATAGAGGATGGTCATCATCATTAACCTTGGGATCTTATTGTTTTACAGGTTATATAAAATACTCTTGCTCACTTGGAAGGCGCAGAAGGAAAAAAGAAAAGAAAATTGGAGTTTCAGGGTTTGTGGGTCTGCTTTCTTACCCATCCATCAATGTGTATATCTGCACAGCACAAAAAATGCTGCTGGCTCGAGCTCGGGTTGAGTTTGAAGGCACTATTACAGTTTTTCCTTGGACGGAAAAACCGTTGGTAATAAGTTGATGTACAATATGCATATACATATACACACATACACTAGCATATACATAGTAGAATCAAAGTCTGATTCTCTCTAGTCTTATAGTCGTGATACCACTACACTTACTTCAGGTTTAGGAGTGTAGTGAGTAAAAATTGATAGGTATATAGCCTTTGTCCTCAAGTCCTGCATTGTAAGTAAAATGTGGTCATGCTCTTGTCTGTGACTGTGCATATTTAGGGTTCTTTCTTCTTCCATGTCTGAACACACTGATGAATTGTTACCTGAAGCTTACTTCAAAGTATGGAGTCAGCTCATTTCTCAAAATATCAATGAAAAAAGTGATTGTTCAGTAGACAAATTGTTTGATCAATGTGAGGAGTGAAAGCTCGATTTGATTCCGCTGATAGTTATGAACGACATTCTCATATGAATTTGAAAGACTTGACTGTCTGCAAAAGCAGAGAAACGGTCATAAGCAACTGGTTTTGGTGAAATCTTTCATTGTTGTAGTGGATATTCTTTCTTACCTTCTGGATTTTGGAGCTTTGCTCCGGAGAGTCTCCATCTGTAAACTGTAAATATCCATAGAGTTATTTGATGACTTGAGAAAACCATTCATAGAGGTTACTGTCGTAAAAGGAGTAGAACTTACTTGTCCTGTGACGGTGTATAAACGGTTGTACCAACCGTTTGTTGCCATTCCAATTGCAGAGTACAAATGCTTACGAGCTTCTCCAGGGTTTTGTAAAGTGTACTCAATGTAATAGAATCCTGATCATAGATCCAATAGACTCAAATTGTGTCCGCAAAACAAAGCAGATACATCAGAGACTCACACTGAGTAGAGAATTTTATGTTTTTACCCTTTGAAGATCTGCTATCGATTAGTTTTGCTGTCACACCTGCTGGCTTTTGCCAGCTTCTATCCAATCCACTGACCTATATATAAATCTCACTGTTAAGGAACTCTATATGCAGAGAATTCGTTTGATCGAATATGAAGGTCACTGGAGAGACTAACCAGTGTTTCAGCGAAAGCTTCAACCTTTCCAAAAGATTCCATCCTGGTGAAGTCAGGTCCTAGTCCAGTGATCGCTACACTCACTGAGACAATCCATTTCATTACCTACCAGTTAGCTTATGATTTTCATTACAAGGAATATGATTTCTGAACAAGAGAAAGTAAACTCGATAAAATTACCATTGGAAGTTGAAGTTTCTTCAGGGTAAAAAGCTGTGATTGACTTGAATCCATTAGGTTCTGCTTGCCCGACTTGCCAATCTTCATGTGAATGCAAATCGTATACACTCATCAGTCATCATGATTATAAGTCTTTTAAAACAGAGTTTGATAGATTTACCTTGTGGGATTGATATCTCGAATTTGTTCACTTCATCTGTGTACACGCGGAAAGTTTCTGATGCATCTCACATCAAACAAAAGGGTTCATTACTCCATATTCCCTTAAAACTCAACATTTAAACTAACTTCGAATCAAGAACTATACTTGTCTCTGCAAATGCAGGTGAAAGAGCCAATGGAAGGACGAAAACAGAGGAAGCTATCTGTAACATGACTTCCCTTCTTTTCATCCCAACATTATCTCTACACCTGGTAACAAAAGAATGAGACTTTAACAGTTTCAGAACAAACCCAGATAATCTAAGAATAGAATATTAAACACCGAGACATTAGGTTGAGTTTACAAAATCCGATGTTGTTCCTCGTTCGAGCTGTCTAAAACAGAGATTGCCGCGGGAATTGATGTACATCTTCTGGAATCTGAATCAGCTCCTAAGAATATGAATTTTGTACAGGAACGACGATGAAACAGTGAAGTGATAGAGAGAGAGATTGAGGACCTGTGATGATCTTAATATAACGAGACGAAACGCGGGGATTCGAAAAGCTCTGTGGAGAAGAAAACCATGGAGATATCGCTGCCATGTATTTCAAGATATGTCCGATTCTGTATTTCACCAAAAATCTATCGCCTTTTGGTGTTTCAATTATTAATTTTCTTAATTTTAAAGAATTTTTTATGTGATAGAGAATAATAGCCTTCAAATCTATAGTTCTTTTAAATATTTACTTGTAAAACATACAAATTCCTGAGTCGGTCTACGTACGATATGCATATATTGTTATCAATTCGTATTTCATAAACGGATTGTTGAAAACGCATTTGGAAACAAAACGTTATTATTAACTTTTATCTACGTATACTATTAGTGACCAATTAAACTTAATATTCAAACGAATTATTTTACTAATATCTCTAATCGCTCATTATCAAAGGACTTATTTCAATGACTATTTTCATAACAGAAATAAATTTGTCTTGTAATTAAATGTTTGTTTATAATAAATGTGATAAATTAACCATCACTATGTTTTTCTTTTCTCTCAACAACATATACGCAAATTCTAAATATTATAAACCATTAAAACGATCAATAATTATTATTATCGCAGTTTAAATCATGGTTAAACTTTGCCGTTGACAAAAAAAAATGGTTAGACTCCAAATAGAAAATTTTCAAGCAATTGACGACGCTGAATTAGTTAAAAGACCCTCTCCTAAAATTGATCGTTTCACTTCTTTATATCTTTTGCAAAGTAACCGAAGCGAGAAAGTAGCGAGAGAACCGTCCTCCAAAACCAAGCCTTTGCATTCTTAGGATCTACTCTTCGAGCTAGCCAAAATGCATACACAGCTTCACTAACATGTGTTGTCACTACAATCATCGAAGCTATCCGCAACACCAACATTGACCTGAAGATAAACATCGCAATGACTCGAAAGAACGGTATTGGGTCCAATGTTTGGTAACCATGCGACTGATAGAATGCTAGGCAAACCAATAATGCAGAAAAACCATGCGTAAATGCTTGGACCATGGAATTCTCTTCTCTTCTTGTCTTTAAAATATGAAATGGTTTCACTCATGGCTTCTTCGCGTCGTGTCTTGGGTTCGTACCCGAGGTCATCTTTGGCTTTTTGGATCGAGAAGTTATGAGTCACCCCACCTGGTTAATTCAGAGAAACAATATGCTCATACGAATCTATGTTTGATCAAGACAACTCTTTGACAAACCTCGTAAACTTCAGATGGAAGAATTCAATGGTTGCGGAATCCACCATTGGTGGAGTAGTGGTGATAACATTGTGTATATTCTTTCAAATATATTTCCGAGTACTACCGAAAATGAAATAGAGAGTGAAAACTTGGGAAGATCATAATAAAATTCTTTAAAAGTGGCTGAAGATTTTTGAAGAAGTTTACTGGATTATTAGCATAAACAAATCACATAATTGACTTTAGAGATAAACCAATCTTAGAGTAGGGGTTTTCTACTCAAACCCAATTAACAAAGGTCTATATCTCTTATATGTCAGTGTATAATTATTTTTCTTTATGACATGGGATATTCATTACAAGCCTTTTAGAAATGTGGGTGGATGTTAGTTTACACTCACAATCTTGAAAATAGTAATTAGGCTCGTAGCATTTATTGATATGCAGACTAGACTCTTAACATACACGTGCAGAATCGATCTAACTCTCATAATATATTAGATTATAAAAATTTAATTTATAACTAATTGTCAAATCATTGGAGATATTTTTATCTCTCATTCGCTAAAATAAAAATATCTTTTTCGATGTAGAATATTCTTTACGAGCAGGTATATAAAAAAAAAGTTATATGTAGAGTATAACTCCGACGTGGAATCCCGAAGGAATCGTCACTCCAAGTTGTAAAGAAAGTCTTTGGTCTTCAAAGAATTTGAGTAACCCCCACCTTAGGTATATCAAACCTAAGATTGTTGTTGTTTCAACTCGCCTTCAATTAAACAAGGTGGTGGAACCACGGAATGTTGACTCGAGTAGCCTCCACCTTTAGTATATTAAACCAAAGATTGTTGCTATTTCAACTCGCCCCTTCAAGCCAATGGCTAGGAATGGCCACACAAGTGTGATGGAAATCACTTGATAAACCAGTTTGATCCCTTGGATATGACACACCAAGAAAGATCGGAAAATTCACAAAGAACAAAAAAAGAATCACTCTCAAATTTATTGATAAAAAGTTGGATCCTCACAAATGAGAATTACATGAGTTTATAAAGAAGAGAAATGACTCTTTAGATTCCTCTAAACTTATTGAATGTCTTAAATATGAAGAGTAAACACTACTAAGTAAATGACAAGTAAATGTCACAATTTACTATGACTTGAATGAGAAGGACTCTTGAACTTTTGGCCTCCAAAATATCTTTTAGTCTTCCAAATTCGTCACTATTCATTGGCTGAACTTTAAGACTTGATTTAGGATTTCTCTTGGACTTGTAGAAGGCTCAAAGTGGTTTGGACTTGGCAAGTATAAAGTCCAATGGATTCCTTATGTTGTTCTTTGTCCAAAAGGCCTTGAATAAATCCACAAATGCTCTCTTTGATTTGTTTATCCCGTGATCTTGTAATTGGACCGACTGGAATCTCCAAAGTTTTCTCGTGATCTTCATTGCTTAGCTCCAAGTTCTCCTTAGCTTCCTTCCAATTTTCCATGATCATATCAAACTCATACCATCAAATACAAAGTGAGCCTTCCCTGCAACTTTGGGGTGTTCATTGAGTAAATCAATGGTGGATAACACGAGCGCATGTACAATGTTATCCATACAAATCTAGTCAATTTTCGAGTTTGGATCACCAACTTTGAATACGAATAAACCCAATCTTTCATTAGAGATTATCATGTCTAGATACTTCTCTTTAGCTTCTCTATAAACAATTGGGCAACAAATCACACAATGTTAACCATATGTCCAATACGATCGATCAGAGCTGAATCAACGGAGAAATTAAATGACAGCGCAGATCGCACCATGCTGATTAAGGAGCATTAATGACAAGATCAATCAACATTAATGAGAAAGATCACAGAGCACTGATAAAAGGGGAAATGCAGTGAGACGTTTCAAAGATCTTCTTTTCCTAGAAATTTGAGCTTGGCTTTGGCAAAGAAGTGACTTCGCTAATTTGCTAAATCTTAGTTCCCGATATTGTATTCTCAAAAAACACTTTGTAATCTCATTTCCACTTACTAAATAGAAAACTGTTTTCAGCATAATTAGTTTGGCGCCCACCGTGGGGCCGAGTAGCTTTCTTCCCGTAAATTGATATCGTGTTACGCAATTGCTAGAACTAGAAGACGAGTGCCACTAGTGCAAACCGAAAACGTTCATATTAACGACACAGATCGCAGGATGTTCACAGATTCAGAAAGCATATAGCAGCAATCACCGGATTTTGGAAACATGGGCGGAAGCAAGCAAGCATCGGCCTTGTCCGACTTTGCACAATTGATTCTGAATGATTCGAAGTTCCATGCAGTCTTTGTACAATTGACAGGACAGGCGCGTGACAGTGAACAAAAAAATAAGATTTTGGCAGAACATATGGAAAAGCAAAACAAGCAGCACCAAGATCGGTTGGAGGACATAAAGCGTTCCAATGAGGAGTTGATCCGCACCATATCGAGGGAACAACAACAAGCACCAAAAGACAAAAGATGTAGAGCGCGCTCTATAGGGCAGACTCGGAAGCGAGCCTCCAAAGAGGCTGAAAGATGACTCGAATCGTCACAACGAGGAATCCGAGAGGATAACACGCTTGTTGTCAATTATGCGAAAGACCCAGAAGGACTACAACACAATGAATACTAAATTTTACTGCACGACGACCTCAGCTCCAGAGCTACACCGTGTTATTAAGCAAATGTGCAGTACGCCGTTTACCTTAAGGGTGTCAGCGGCCAAGATTATTTAAATAGGGAAGTTAAAATTCCCACAATACCGTGGCGATTCGTATCCTGCTATGTTGTTAAATTTGTTCCGACTGGTGGTCTCTCTCTTTTTTTTTTTTTTTTTTTTTTTTTTTTTTTTTGTACTCACAGAAAACATGCAAGCAGCAGCGTTGGATTGGTTCTCAGCGCTAAAACCAAGTTTGATTAATGGATTCGAACAGCTCATTGAAGCGCTTTTGGCATAGTACTCGATCTTCATTGAGCATCGAGTCTCTGCTAAAACATTAATGCAACTGAAGCAAGAAATTTTGAAGCACTCTGTCAATACGTAGAATGCTTTAAAGCAGCAAAGGCAAAAAGCGCACATATCATCGACGAGGTTAGCGCTAATCGCACTAGACTGCAGGAATTGGCCAAAGTCCACCTTCTGAGTAAATCTCATCCAAAGCCCTCCGCAGCAGCCTTTACGATGCGCTCCTCAGAGCCACAAATTATGCTAATTGGAGGAAATCAAGGGATTCCATCCCCAGGAAGATAAGAAGGAAGTCTCAAAGGCTCGAGGTGAACTTCGTAGAGAAAGAACCATGACAGAGGGAAAGCACGCATATGCGGTGGAAAGAAAACGTGCCCCCAGGAGGCACGAAGACTACGACACAAAGATTTGTGATTATCATCAGGTTAGGGGTCACGACTTTGAGAACTGTATATGCGTGAGGTATCTCATGGAGGAAGGAAAATGATTCGAGGGAATGAAAAAGGAACGTAAGGAGTGTGGAAACAAGAGTAGCAGAGTCCTTTCGACCAAAGACCAGATCGCCACGACAGGGAGGATATTCACCAAAGCAGATAACATGGGTGGATTTTATTAAAAGCGGATCGCGACATGCAAAGAATCTGTGAATTCAATAAAAGTCCACCAACTAAAAGCCGACATCGTTTTCCGCATGAAGACGCTGCTGGGTTGAACCACCTGCATGACGACGCACTAGTAATCCAGCTGGACCGAACTGGCGCGAATACAGATAAAAAAAGGAAGCTTAGTGGATCTCCTGTTCTATGACACTTTCCTAAAGATGAACCTCATGAATACAGAACTCGACAATGAGCAAGATTTGCAGGAGAAACGACAATGTCTTTAGGAAGGATGATAGACTAGTTAGCCGAAACTATGGAATGAGACGATAACAACGTTCATTGTAGTTGATAGAGCAGCCCCATACAATGCGATCATCAGAAGGCCATGAAAGTGGTGGTCTCAACGTACTACCAATGTTAAAGTTCCCGACACCTCGAAGGGACGCAATGGTAA